>PVIR01010784.1:7350-49181 GCA_004026965.1 Petromus typicus | reverse complement strand
AATCCTCCTGCCTCTGCCTCCTGAGTGCTGGGATTACAGGCGTGAGCCACCACGCCCGGCACTGTGGTATGTGGTACTGGTTGCTGCTGGGTGTGGGTCTCCACACCCAGTATTGTTATGTGGTTACCGGGGAATCGAACCCGGGTCCTTGCGCTTGCGAGACAGGCGCCGGAACCACTGAGCTAACTCCCCGGCCCCTAACTGGAAGTTTTGAGGTTAGAAGTAAGTAGTAATTATACAAGACAGAACAAAATTATAATAAAATTAATTATGTAAAGTCCCTATAAACTTAAAATTAAATCTGAAATATTATTATCATCTCATGACTTTTTTCCTTATAGAATTATACATTTCTCAGTCCACTGAAATGGCTGAGAAATAATGACAACTCAAGAGCAATAAGCATCACAAGCATCCAGATTTTTAACACCGTCCCCCAATAAAAAGACTTGGGTAAATGACAGAAATAATCGGTATCTGGGGAGGTCAGTATACAAAATGAGCTAGCAAGGAGGCCGCAGAAGATGAAGGAGGCCACATCAAGCAGACACTAAAGGAACACGAAAGGGCTCCTATGCTCCAAAATTAAAAATGTTGAGTACCTAAAAGTATTATGACAATAATTTTTAAGCCTTGAATGTACAGATCCATATGTTTATACAGATAATAAATAAGTAAATTTCAATGCCATCGTGGAAGGTAACTAGGGCAATAACTTCTTACATTGAAATTAATATTTAAAGGGAAAGAATTAAACATTTATCCTACTTATCCTAGTTAAACTCCTTTTCAAGGAACCTAATAGCCTACCCGAAAAGTAAATATTCTTCCTCACAGAACAGTTCCAGCTAATACGTCAAGAAAGAAAACCACTTGCGTGTAATCTCTAACAAAAACCACAAACAAAAAGAGAAGTGTTGGATGAAACGAGGTGAAGAGTTGGAGGGATTGGCCTTTGGCTGTGTGAGCTCCGCTAACTGCTCTTGTCACCGTAGGACAGAGCCACACATCACACTGCTGCTGATATGATGCAATGTGAAGTTCAGAGCACTAGCTATCTAGCGTTCCTGCCAGAAAAAAGAAAAGAACCTCATCCTAACCAAGGATGACTTCTAATTTACAAGAACAGAGAACAAAGAAATATACTAAGTAATCCTGAAGCAAATTCAGAGGATGGGCTTTCCATAGGACAAACTGCCAAACTGCTTCAAAAAATTATGGTATATCAGAGAGGTAAAGATCCAGAGACTTCAAGAGTCTATCAGGTAAGCTATTCAGAAATTTCTTAAATCATAATTAGAACTGTAGGGGGAAAGGTAGCTGTTTAGCAGTTTTCTGGGACTACTAGTTAAGCAGAACTTCTGCAGACCTGCTGTTGCAGAACTCCTGAGTTTCCTTATCACCAGTTCACAGGATGTTCCCCAGACATCTTAAGTTTTGTATTACTGAATCTTGCAAAAAGGTTGGTAAACACTGGGATAGGAATCAGGAAGAACTTCAAAGCCTGTCCCAGGAAATGCTCCAGCCCCTCTTCTGTTTTTACCCCTATGCATTGCTACTTTGTATTGACTCCATAATAAAAGAGCTGTTGGAAGACAGCTCAGTGGTTCAGTCCTCTGAGGCTGTTCTCCCTGCTGGATCTCATCCCTGAGTGCCTCGTTTCCTTCTGCGACCCTGGACATACATCAGACTTAGACATAGAACGTAACTATAAAAAACATTTTTTTGTTTTGTTTTTGTAGTACCAAGCATCGAACTCAGGACCTCGTATTTGCCAGGCAGGTGCAATGCCACTGAGCTACATCCCTCATGCTACTAAAAAGACATTTAGAGACAAGAAAATCTAGAAGTAGACTCATTATTGAGTGATACCATGGAATTACTGTTAAGTTTTTTAGATTGTATGATAGTATTATGGTTATGTATGAAAATGTTCATTTTCCAATGTGCATTGGATAGCCACATTTTATAAAAGGTAGATATTTCTGAATTGATTCAAAACATGTACTCTTTCTGGACATTTTGACTTTGCAGAAGAGAAAGAAGTTGCATGGTGCCAGATGCAGTGAACAAGGTGCATGAGGACACACCATACTGTTATTTTATTACAGGATTTTTTATTTATTTATTTTTTTTTTTTTTTGAGACAGGGTCTTGCTTTGAGCCGTGAGCTTCACTACATAGCTCAGGCAAGCCTCAAACTCACAGCAGTCCTCCTGCCTCTGCCTTCTGAGTGCTGAGATTATAGGCATGAGCCACCATGCTTAGCACTATGGTATTAGGTTCTGATTGCTGGTGGGTGGGAGTCTCCACGCCCAGCACTGTTGTATGTGGTTATTGGGGATTGAGACAGGGACCTTGTGCTTGCAAGGCAGGCACTGGAACCACTGAACCAAGTCCCTGGCCCAGGACTGTGGGGTCCCCTGAGGCTAAACAACACCAGCTCCATCAAGGAAGTGCAAGGCAGCAGGTAAACAGCGGGACCCTCGGGCCACAGTGATTAAAGGAAAACAAATAGACAAAACTACCCCCTATGGGGCTGGTTTGGGGAGGTTGAAAACAAGGAAGTGGGGCTGTATATAAGGGCTGAGAGCGCTGGCAATAAAGGCTTCTCCACCATTTTGTCTCCAAGTGATGACCCCCGCCCGTCGTGCGATGCCAGATGAGAAGCCCTAGGGAATGGGACCCACACAGGACTTCTTCTTTACAGCAGAATATTTATTGGTAACACCGTAATGTTTTTATGCCCCTGTCTTTCCACTGGATGGTACCTATTTTTGATCGTATCTTATAAAGGCATTCCTGAAAGAGGATCTGCAGAACAATAGCTTCAACAAGAAACAAGAACAGCTAGGTGAGGTGGCTCACGCCTATAATCCCAGCACTCGGGAGGCAGGGGGACTGCTGTGAGTTCGAGGCTGGCCTGGGCTACATAGTGAATTTGGGCCAGTCTGAACTACAAAGTGAGAGCCTGTCTAAAAAAGAGAGAGAGGAAAAAAAGAGAGAAAGAAAGAGCAAGAGAGAAAGAGAGAGTAGAAAAAACAGTAAGTGTGCCTGAAGCAAGGGGGGTATTTTCAAAGTGGTTAACAGCAATGTGTCTTAATATAATCTTAAAAAATTTAAATGGTCACCATATATTTTGATCATCCTGCCTATATATGTATATATACATAGGCCTAAGTTAATATTTCAATTTAATAAATGTATAAATATATTTATTTCAGTAGAGGGACATATAGCTACTTTATTTGCTTATTTTTCTTAGCAACAGCAGCTTTGTGGTTTTAAAATATTACCATCATCCGTGGTCCCAGCTACTCAGAAGGCTGAGGTGGAGGATCACTTGAGTTCAGGAGTTTGAGGGCATGCTGGACAACAAAGTGGGGATCCCTTGCAAAAAAATAATCCTACAAACTTCAGACATTTTCCCACTGAGAAGCAGACTGCTACATCCCCGTTAGATCTACCTTCTCTGGCTGCTTGGCCAGTAGCACACAGAGGAAATAAATATATGCGTGCTCAAGTACGACAGTTGCCATAGGGAAGCCCACATCTCCTCAACAAGGAGGCTCCTGGAGAGGAGCTGACAGGCAGCATGGTCTTGATGCCGGCAAGAGCTAGGCGACTTGGAAGAGAATCCTCCAGCCACAGACCGACCCTGTGTGGGCAGAGATGAGCTGCCCCACCCAGCACAGACACTCGGACCTGGGCCTTAGGGGTGGTAATGTCTGCTGCATAAGATCTTGGTGACTCCATCCTAGGAGACTACAGAGGTGATACAAGTGTTGGGACCAAAGCTCCAGGGACAGCAGTGCTGAAGTCAGTTTACATCTCTGGGAATCAGGAAGGAACAGGAACCTTCAGGGATCCTGATGACTTCATGTGACTTATTAGCTACAGTGACCACAGCTAACCAGGTCAGGGCTTGGTGTTCTGCTGACTGCGCTACTCATTTAACCCTCAGCACAACAATAAGAAGCTAAGACAGGTATGGTCATGCTTGCTTCAGACAAGGGCTTGAGACAGAGATTCTCTGTCCACAAAGGCATCTTACTAACAGTCATAAAGGACAGAAAATTTAGAAAATCACCATATGTGTATCAGTCATCATGTTTAAAAATCATTAAATTAAAGGGCCAGGGATTTAGCTCAGTGGTTCTGGAGCCTGCCATGCAAGCACAAGGGCCCAGGTTCAATCCCCAGTAACTACATATAACAATGGCGGATGTGGTGGCTCATTCCTATAATCCCAGCACTCAGGAAGCGAAGGAAGGAGGATTGCTGAGTTTGAGGCTGAGTTCAGGACAAGCCTGAACTACAAAGCAAGACCCTGTCTAAAAAAAAATCATTAAATTAAAAACACAAATTTTATTCTCCTCTATAATCAAATTCTTATTGACAGCACAGTTGGATATTGAAAACATTAATAAAACAACCCCTATAATTAATAATTACATAATACATACTATTATGTACAACTTCAACCCCCCCAGTTATTTGCCATTTTCAAGGGAAGTGGTTGTAGAGAAATATGTTATTTGTGGCTGGAATGATATTTCAATACAGCAGAAACATACAAAAGGAGCAAAGAGAGGGTGAGTCCAGGCCCAGTTGTGTGACTGTCATACGCCTCTCCTGTGCTGAAGGTGGCATGCCCAGGAAGCTGGGATGAGTGCCACGTGGCGAGATGGGTGAGCCTCACACTTCAAACAGGTGGTGCTCAGAAAGCATAAAGATTTTCAAATGTCCCATAGAAGTCACTATAAACCAGGGATAACTTCTGATGTTCACAGCTACTGAACTGTGAACTCAGCAGCAGCTCAGCATGCTTTTCAATTCCGGGTTGGAGTTCTCCAATAAATCACAGGGGAATGACCTGCCTTCGGTACACCACCACTCATGAGTGTTGGAAACAGAAAGGGAATGATATAAAATCCACTGCAAGTTACAGTGGCTGTCAGGACAACATATCCATCACATATTCTCCTAAGACCTCAAGTAGCAGGTATTCTAGTGAGTTCCATAGCTAGTGTACTTGAGCCACCTAAAGGCCTGAATAACTTTAAGTTTCCTGGCTTCCTATTCAGATAGGTACAGTACTTAAATACCTCATAAAAGTTGCTACACAAGCATCACGGTGCTTTACCCCAATATTCAAAACTCATTTTCACTTATTTATAATTGTAAAAATAAACATTCAAAAGAATTGAATTCTTTGCTGAGATCTGAAAATATCATTAGAGTGAAGCTGTCATTGTAGCACTACCCAATGAAAAGGTCCAGCCCAAACGTATTTATACCAATATATTTATTTACACTAGGGACAGAAGATAAGTGAATCCATTTTAAAGTCAACTAAAATATTTCTGTGAAATAGTGAACAATTTTGGATACAAATGTAAAGCCACAAAAGTCACATTCACTTTTAAAGGAATTTTGCTGATTCTCATGAACTCTAGTTACCTCATCGATAAAGTAAAAACAGTTAATATTGTGCAAATGTGCAGTTATTAACATTACATGAATTAACTTAGGTCAGGATATGTTGTAGATCTAAGGTGCTAAGCTAAATGACTTTTCCGGTGTTTCTGGACAGTTTAAAATATTTTTACTCTATTAAAATTAAACTAATTGGTAAAAAGGTATTTGCATAATAAAGTACATCAGACCCACATCAGATAGACTTCAAGTATCAAATATGTCAATTACTTAAAGTGTAAAACACACACTCGTAAGTCCATATTTTTATACATCTCAGTTAATGGGCAGAGGTCTACTGAGGGAGAAGTGCCATGCCACGTACCTAGCCTCTTATACACCCTCCCTACCGGGTGGACAAGGAGCACAGATCCTCTGGTGCGTTACCCTTCTGTGAATTCGTTTCTCCTACTTCTTCCCTGTTACTTGTTTTTCTCCTCTCTGATAGGGCAAAAGACCCTCTCCTTTCCCCCAGTGAAAGGCTGATCCCAAAGTGTACATTGTAGGGGAAGGCCTTCACACATGAGCCTTCAGGAGATATTTCACATTCAAATGGTAGCAAATAATCACCAGAAACTTAACAAGTCATGTAAGTACTGTGCACCTAAAAACTACAAAACATGGTTTGGCGTGGTGGTGCACATGTTTAGTTCCAGCACTTGGGAGGCTGAGGCAGGAGAATCATCGTGACTTTGATGCCAGCTTGGGCTTCACAGAGACTTCAGGGCCAGCCTGAACTATAAAACAAGACCTTGTCTCAAAAACACAAATAAAAAAAGAAACATGAGAGAAATTAAACGGCAAGATATCTGATACTCAGGGACTGAAAGAACAATTCTAAGATAACACTTTCCAAAATGATCTATAAATTTCATGCAATCACTACAAAATTCTCAACATGTTCCTTCTAGAAATTGACTGTTCCTCAGCACATGGAAATATAAGGGTCCCAAGAGAACCAAAACCAACTTTCAGTAGTATCAGAGCTCTCACACCGCCTATTTCATTAGTAATTACAAAACTATAGTAATCCAGACTGATGCACTGGACAGAAGACAAACAGATCAATGCAGCAGACTCGAAAGCTGCAAACCGGCACACCATTATGGTCAGTTGGCTTTTGATGACAGTCCCAAGCCACTGATGAGGAAAGAACAATCTCATCAATAAACAATACTTGGACAGCTGGATATTTACATGCAAATTAAGTCTGGAGCCTAACTCAATCTGTATAAAACATTAATGCAAAAGGTAATGAAAACCTAAATGTAACAGATAAAAATCATAAAATTTAGAAAAAGAAAATATATATAGATAGATGTATACATATCTATATCTATCTACATATATACATATATGTGTGTATACATATATATAAATATATATATATATATATCCCCTTTGATTAAGCAAGAGTTTCTTAGAGATGATACTAAAAGCACAAAGAATCAAAGAAAAAATTGATAATCTGACATCAGAATTTCAAACATTTTTGGTTCAAATGACCCGCACAATGAAAAACATTGGTGAGTAATATATTTGATAAGGGATTTATGCCAAAAATATATTTTAAAAACTCTTATGAATCAATTTAAAAATAATTTTTAAATGGGCAAAGTGTTTGACTACACATTTCTGCAAAGACAATATGCAAAGAACAAGCAAATCATATGCAAAAGGCTCAATGTTACTATAGTTTAGGAAAGTGGAAATCAAAACCCATTGAGATCACATTTCATACCTACTATAATGGCTAGAACCAAAAAGACAAGTGTTGGCCAGGATGGGGCAAAACCGCGACATTGGCATATTACTGGTGGGAATATAAAGTGTCAGACACTCACGAAAACACCTAGCAGTTCTTCAGATAGTGAAATATAGAATGAACATAGGATCCAACAATTCATTTCTAGATATGTAACCATGAGAACATAAGTCCACACAAAAACTTGTACACAGGACCGGGGATTTAGCTCAGTGGTTCTGGCATCTGTCTTGCAAGTGTAAGGTCCTGGGTTTGATCCCCAATAACCACACACAACAATCCAGGCATGGTGACTCCTGCTCACCAGCAATCAGTACCACACACCACAATGCAGGACATGGTGGCTCACTCCTATCACCCCAGCACTCGGGAGGCAGAGGCAGGAGGCAGAGGCAGGAAGACTGCTGTGAAGTCAAGGCTGAGTTCAGGACCAGCCTGCACTACAAAGCAAGACCCTGTCTCAAAAAAACTTGTACACAGATCTTCATAGCAGCATTAATATAGTAATTAAAAGTAAAAAACACCCAATTGATAACTGAATAAAACTGATGCATGACATGTGTGTGAATCTTTTTCTTTTCTTTCTTTTTTTTTTGGTGGTCCTAGGGACTTATATTCCCTAACTTATATTCCCCTGTAGCTCACAGTGAGCTACATCCCCAGCCTGTTTTTCATATTTTGTGCTGAGACTGGGTCTTGCTACATTGCCCAGCTGGGGGTATAGTTTAGAGCTCTGGCAGTGCTGGGATTACAGGTGTGCATGTTAAATGAAGGAAGCTAGACACAAAAGGCCACACAACGGTGAGTGGAAGCTTTACTTTAAAACAAGGCACTTTGAGCCGTCTCTTCCTCCTCCTTCAGCAGTTCCAACCAGGTTGATTGACAGTGTGGCAGGACTAGATACGGGATTCTTGTCATCTCTGTACGTTCCAAGTTCCTGCTCAGGCCTTTCTAACCTCTCCCGCTTCCTGTCTCCTGTGGTCCTCTGCCCTCTGGGTCACTTCTCATTTCTTCCACAACATGCAGAGTGCTCAGAGGACCAGTGAATCCCCTGTGCTTTACTTCAGTTTAGCAACACTGCTGAGTTTAGCTCAAGAAGATACTGACAAGTGTGCTTCTAGTTACCAACCGGGTGTTCTCAGCATAATCAGGATGAAAACACAACGACAACGGCATTCTTTCATATATGTTCTAAAAATCCTAACAGTGCTCTAAGTTCTGTCTCTAAAATATTTATTTTTTTCCTTTTCTCTTTCTTTTCTTTTTTTTAAAGACAGGGTCTCACTTTGTAGTTGAAGCTGGCCCTGAATTCACTGTGTAGCCCAGGCTAACCTTGAACTCAGCAATCCCCCTGCCTCTTCCCTGCCAAGTGCTGGGATTAAAGGTGTGAGGCACCACAAGAGGCACTGTGATATGTGGTACCAGGGATCAAACTCAGGACCTTGTGCTTGCCAGGCACACATTGAAATTACTGAGCTTAATGCCCAGCCTTACAACATTTCTGTTATGCTTTCTTCCCATTAAATACTATCTAATAAGGAAGAAGTATGTTATTTTACTCCCAAATAATTACATAAGTGCAACGGTGCCAAACAGTTTTGCCGTAAAAGATGCCCTACACTGATTACTGCCTCATGACATGGATTAAAGGCCAGTATCATTCTGATGATTCCAAAAAAAGAATTAGCATAACATACAGTGGTTCCTGCAATAGAATATAATATGTATGAAACACTTTAATATTAGTTAATTACCAAAATTCTTGACTAAAGAAGTTCACAAAATCATCTTCAATGAGCACACAAACATAAAATGCTGCACTTTGCATAATATGGCTCAGAGCACCTGTTCATTTGTTATAACACTCAAAAATCTCTTTCTCTAACTTATATTCCCCTATAGAATTATTTCTTACATAAAGGCAATATAAATAATTAGAAATTGCTTCTTTATTGTTTAATTTGGGGTCACTGTGTACCTGCATTTTACATGAAGAAATAAACTACTACTAACATTGTCACACAATACTTTTTTGGAGTTTCTGAAATTATTTCAGATCTTTCAATCTGAACTGCATTTAAAAATGGCTATTTATAATTATAGCCATCCTCTTATTAGCTCGGCATTTTATTTTCCCTCCCCTATAGCACCATACAATTGAAGGCAAGGAAAATTCTCTGTTGATTAGTTATTTAAGCCCAGGAACAATAACTATGCTGGAGAGAAGGCTACTTGGAGAGGATTATACAAGAACTAGCACTCAGCAGCCTCAGACAGAGAGCAGCAAATTATAAACCCAAGTACTTCGTTGCATGTAACCAAATGGGCTAGTTGAAATGCTAATTGCCATTCAGCAAAACTAAAGACAGACAGGGGACCTTGTGCTTCTGAGAATGAAGTGCATTTTTACTCCAGGACCGTGTCATTGTCTTGCTGAGAATCATGTGAAATCTATTCATAAAGGTAGCTCTTTCCCTAACCTTTAAAATGTGGGAAATAGATTTAGCCCCACCAGCACTCGGACATGCTGATGCCAAAATACGAACAGATGGCTGGATTAAAGCCACGCTAAGCCCCTGCTAGAGGAAAGCTCGAAAGAACTCAGTGCTCACATATACAGCATAAGCCAAGAAATGTGCCTGCGGGAGAGTAGTTTGTATAACAAATAAATTTATGAAGTGAAAATAATCAACATAATCTTTACAACCTATATTTTTAATCTACTCACATGTCCATGCATATGGAAAGAGCTCTCAGCGCCTGAGTCCCAGCCCCCTTTATACCTAGTACCTTGGGACTGTTACTGAGAACTCACTGATGGACAGTTCCTCCTACAGCTGCATGAGAGAGGGAGAAACGCCTACACGCCCGCCCGGTCTGGGATGCCAGCAGACTCATGCCTGACTGCACCAGACAAGGCCCAAGCCCACCTGCCCAGCAGCTGGGGAGGCCCCGGCAGCATGTTCAAAGTGGATAGTGTGTCAGTGGAATCAGAAAACACAGCCTTTGTCCTCCCACAGCCTCGTGACGGCTTGACCTTCTGGGCCACTTCCCCACCAGGGCTGCAGAGCTGGGGCTCGGCTTCCTGTGTGGGCTGATGGGGAGCCCTCTGTCCACCCAAAGATGCTTCCCGGCCTCCCTGCGAAGGGAGGAAAGCAGGCATGGGGTGTGGGCAGCTTTCTCTACCACTGGAGTCCAGTCTGGGTTATGTATACTGTGCGTCTGTATTTCTCAACAGGCAGATTTGTTTACATAAAGTCTCATGGCCTGGAAGTGGTAGAATACTAAGACTAACTAGAACTTCAAATCGTAAATGGTGTCAATAAATAATTCATCTCCCAGCTTGATTCAACAGGAGTTAAGGGAAGAAAGACAACTATCTGGCTGGATGTCCCCAAAACATTTGAACAGGGAGCATCTGGGATATTTTCCCTTATTTCTATACTGTCTGAATTCCTATGTGACTTTGCACTAACCTTACAATCATGAAAAAACTATTATTTACAAGTCAAACCAGAAGACAGAGCAAGAACAAGAGAGGAAGGAGAAAGAAAGTGGGGAAACAAAACGTAGCTGTGTAATCCCCCTCAAAATCAGGAGGGAAACAGTCACCCCAGTCCCTCCGTAACAACACACTACACTTTACAACCAAAGAAACAGTCACTAAGGAGTATTTGTTTATCCCAGTATCTGTGAACTTCTAGTTGCCACTACATGAAGTAAAATGGATTTCAGTACTTCCACTGGGTAGACTCACACTCAGCGTATAAGATAATGAGCTCTTACTGTATTTTACAAATACAGTAAAAGGACCATTTATTCAACAGGTTAACAACTTTGTTAAACCATACAGACACAAGTGAAATACACAACACAGTCACTGTGTCCAAGAATTTGGGTTTCTAATTGCTACAACCTTGAAATTTTCAAGAAAAAGGGCACCAATATGAAAAAGGGCACGTGGTGGCATTTGATTATGAACAAATTTACCAATCCAGACTCTTCTAAACCCAGTGAAGTAGAGCATGCTGTAATCCCAACCCTCCAGGAGGCTGAGGCAGGAATATCACAAACTCAAGCCCAGCCTGGACAATTTAATGACTTAGCAAGACCCTCACTAGAAACAGAAAATTAAAAAGGCTAGAGCGCGGATATAAGTCAGTGAAGGGCTTGGCTCCCATCCCCAGTGCTGACAAAGAAAATTGAGAAAGGAGGCTTCTCGCTTAAGTGTTTCCAAGAAAGTACAGGTAACTAAATTCATCATTTGTAAAATAGAACGTGTGACCTCTTAGCTTTTCTAGATCTACTTTCCTAAAAGATAACATTGCCCTGTGACTCCTATGACTTCTCCCCGTGCTGTTCAAGTTCGTGGTGAGCTCAGAGCTCATGAATCTCCGAAGAATGGAAGATCGCACAGCTAAACTAAAAAAGTATTTTTTTCCTCATTAGACACTCAGCTTCCTCGCGGCTTATCAGGGTGAGACTGGAATTCACGGTTAGGTGTAGTCAGTTATCCCATGTAAAGGGCTCGCAGAGCTCCCCAGTGTGGCGTGCACGCCGTGAACTCCGTGCCCATTTCCATCCACACAGGAAGGACGACGACGCGGGCACACAGCTCCGCACCGTGCCCTCCGGGTGAGGGCGCGGCGGCGCGCTCTCGGGCAGCGGGCAAACTTGACGTGAACGCGCTTCTTCCTCGCACAGACGCTGCGGCACTCGCTCGGTTCCCGCGAAAGTGCCGTGTCCCCAGCGGGCCGCGTCTCACCTGCTCCGCGTCGCACCATGACGGCAACAGGCGTCGGTGTGATAGGCAGGCGAGGGCCGGACCGCGACCACCGCAGCAGCCGACACACTGCGACCGCCGTCGCCTCTCCGTCCGCGCCGGGACTCGCGCGGCCCGGACCGGCCTTCGCCCCGTGCGGACGCGCAGTGCGCGCTGACGGACGGACGGACCGACGGACGGACTGCCCGACGGACGGCCCGGCAGAGTGCGCGGGCGCCAGCCCGGCCCGGCTTCCCCGCACGGCCGGAGCCCGAGCGCGTGGGAGGCCTCTCCGGCTGCGCCGCGCGGTCTCGTGAGGAGCCGGCCCGGAGTGGACGCGCGGGCAGCCGGGTCGCCCGCCGCCTCCTCAGCCCAGCCCGGCCCGGGCCCGCTCCCGCGACAGGTGCCGCCGGCGCCCCGCTCGCCCTACCTGGCTCCGGGGACGGCGACATCCGCGCGCCTCGCCCGCCGCCACCGCCGCCTCAGCCGGCTCCGCTCCGCGCCTCGCCCGCCTGCCCGCCCGCGCGGACGGGACGCGCTCACCTGCGGCGGCCGGGGGTGCGCGCGCCCGACCACCCCGCCCGGCGCCCCTAGTGGACTCTTCCGGCGGGGCCGGCGGGGCCACTCCCCGGGCGGGCGCTGCGGGCTCCTGCACCGCGCCAACTCCCGGTGCCCCGGGGGGGGGGGGGCGCCCCCCGCCTCCGGGGAGAAAAGCTGTTCACTGACTAGCATCCCATGCCTAAAAATACAAGTTCTCACCTCTAGGGTAGCCCCCCCCCGGGGGTGTCCGTGGGAGAAATTCTGCATAAATCGATGGACTATTAGAAATGAAGACTCTTACACAAACCAATACTCACTCTCTCTCTCTCTCTCTCTCTCTCTCTCTCTCTCTCTCTCTCTCTCCAGACTGAGGTCAACATCTGGGGTGAGTTACCTGTCTCACTCATACCACAGGATTTATTCCTAACCTTGTGGGCTCTTGGAAGCATTGAAGGACTTAGACTCCGTGTGAAGTGTAATTCTTTACCACAGACCTGGCGCAAGGTAAATGTTGGCCGTGCCACCCACCCAGGACTTAAAAGTAGAAGCTCCAGTCTGTATTACACCATCAGCAATGGGTAAAGCCCCTCGGCACTAGATATATCTAAAGTATTAATGCGACGTCATTAGAATTATGAAAGACTCAAAGTGGAAGGAAGGTGAAAGATGATCGGTCCAACACTACCTCACTGTTCTATGGGAAGGGATCCAAAATAAACAGACTGGCTTCTAGGTTTCCCAAATGCTGTGTGCTTCCTAATGAATCAGACAGGCATACTGTGAACTTTGAATTACAAATGCTATCCATGGTGCTAATTTAGCATTCTGATGAGCTTAGCCTAAACACTTCACCTCAAAGCTTCAACATTTACCCAATAGCTGCATAGCAAAGGCAACATTCATCCATGCAAAACAGAAACTCTGCATGGGAATCAAAATCCCATGCTTCCAGACACCACTAATGAAAGAGAGAGAGAGAGAAAGACAGAGGAGAGAGAGATTGAGAGAGAGAGAGAGTCCCCGGCGAACAAGGAAACTGGACAGCTCCAAGGGCAGAGTTGGATCTGGAAGCAGAAGATCCACACTCGTAGTAATGAGTAGTCTCATATAGCAGTGCGTCCCAAATTGGCTTTTATCTGAGCTGGAACTTAAGACAACCAAGGTCACAGAAAAGGAACAGGGTTTCTACAGAGCTGGCCGGACCTGGGGTCCTCTCCACACACCCTGCACACACCATCCAGAAGCCAGGAGCAAAGCGTCTTCTCCCCCCAAGCCCCACTTGAGTAACAAGATGTAGTAAGGTTCTCAGTCAATTTCCCTGAGTATCATCCTAGAACTTCACGACAGAGAAACAGCAAGGACGTAAGCCAAGTTCTAAAGAGCCAGTGGCGCTGTCACTGCTCCTGAAACCTCTGACCCGTGAGTGGGCGACAGAGACAGGTGAGCAGCAACCGCTGGAGGCAATAGTTCCTTCTCCGGGGGTGGGATCTGAGAGCCCATTTGACAAGAGAAGAGTTCCAGCCAGAGAATCTGCTGCTGGATCAGAAAAGCGCCTTTGGGGAATAAAAGTTCCTGGAAAAGCCGAGCACAGCGTCCCACACAGAGCCCCCTGGACCCCCCCCCCACGCTGTCGCAGTAAGTCAGCTGAGGTTTTGCTTAACAGAGCTGAAATGGCTGCTGCCCCACCAGCCAGAGTCTGTTGTCCTCGCGCTGTCGCGATCCTGCTTCCTAAACGTAGCCATGCGTGAGGAACAGGCGCCAGGTCTCAGATCCCTTCTGTCGCAGCCGCAGGTCCAGCTCGCGCGGTGTGTGCTCTCGCCCCGATTTCTTTCTGCGCAAAAAATCCAGGCCCTTCCTTATTCAGGATCCTCTCTTTAATAATCTGCTATTTCCTTTTGCTCTGCTCGTTTCTCAGGGTCCTCATCTGACTTTCCCAGGGCTGTACTTTCAGATTCTGGGGAACTAACTCCTTGTCTGCACTGATCTAAAGTGCCAACTTTGAACAAGTTCTCATGCTTAAGCTCTAAAAAGAGCCTAACAGGGCCGGGGATATTGCTCAGTGGTTCCGGCGCCTGTCTTGCAAGCGCTAGGACCCGAGTTCGATCCCCGGTCACCACACACCATACTGGGCGTGGAGACTCACCCCAGCAGCAACCAGTACCACATACCACAGTGCCGGGCGTGGTGGCTCATGCCTATAATCCCACCACTCGGGAGGCAGAGGCAGGAGGATTGCTGTGATGTGAGTTTGAGGCTGAGCTGAGGGCCAGCCTGAACCACAAAGCGAGACCCTGTCTCAAAAAACCTTAAAAAAAAAAAAAAGAACCTAACAACTATCTACCACCCAAAGCTTCTTGTCTGCTCACCGTGAACATTTTATCAAATGATAGATTAGGGTGCTACACCAGCTATGATCTGCTGCTCTAGAGCTAAGTGTGAGGCCTCGGCTGAGATCAGAGACCAGAGACCAGAAGCGCAGCACTTCGAGAGAAAATTGTTGGCCGTTGGAACTAACTCCAAACTCTACCTCCACAGCTTTGGTGGTGGTGGGGGTCACTGGAAATTGAATCCAAAACTCGCACTGAGCTACATCCTGGGCCATTTTTAATTATCTTTCTTTTTTTCAGATAGGGTCTCACTAAGTTGCTTTGTTGCCTAGGCTGAGTTTTAACTCAAGATCTTCTTGTCTTGCTGTCCTGGGTGCTAGGACCACCGGTGGGCACCACCCACGCTGGGCCCTGCACAGCTGATTCAGAAGTAGTAGGAGTGAAACAGAATATTGCCAGTCTCCATTCTCACTGTAGGGGGAAGAGTAAAGAGAGGAAGCAACCCTAGGCAGGGAAGAGGAACTCGCCCTTTGTCGGGTCCTGTTCCCGAGGGCTCCTCATCTGGCACCGCACCATGGGCGGGGGTCACCACGTGGAGACGAAATGGTGGAGAAGCCTTTATTGCCAGCGCTCTCAGTCCTTATATACAGCCCCACTTCCTTGTTTTCAACCGCCCCAAACCAGTCCCATAGGGGGTAGTCTTTGTCTATTTGTTTTCCTTTAATCACTGTGGCCCGGAGGGGCCCGCTGTTTAGGTGCTGCCTTGGACTTCCTTTATTGGAGCCAGCGTTGTTTAGCCTCAGGGGACCCCACAGCCCTTCTGTTCCAGAATAGCGTAGACATTGGAGGCTACTAGAAAAGGAGGTGGGCAGTTCCTTATCCTCAGGACTTACTGATCTGCCCTGACCTTACCAAAGAGAGGGGGAAAAATGGGGGGGGGGGAAGATGTCAGGATGGACAGGTTGCTTACAAGGCTAGAGCCCCTGTCTGCCTTCGTACAACTTCAGACTCCTTGCCCATGGCTTGGCATGTTATAGAAGCCGCTCACGAGCACCATCTTGCCTACACCTGAACCAAGCCAAGAGTCTATGCCATTGGGAAAACCTGAGCCCAAGAGACTGTATATTTCCTGGAAAGAGCTTTAGTGGGGAGTTAAGCAAGAACCTGCTTCACAGAAACATGGTACAGGCTGATAGAACCCGTACAGGTTGCTGCCCACATGCTTCAGAGTATTGGCTCACTTTTCCAGGATCGTGGGCTCTACTGCTGTGCAGAGAACCAGCTGTGCCAGGAAGAGGCACCAGGCCTGAAGGCATTTAAGCAAAGGGCTGTTGCTTCTTTCCCATGCTCCCTCTCTGCCTCAGGATCCCAAAAAACTAGGCTTTGAAAAAGGATAGGGAGAAAACAACGGTAACCCTGAGTTCAAATACCATCCACTCATGCTCTACATGTCAAACTTGTCGATCAGCTATAAGAAGGAGAAATCTTTAAATATGACTTGAGATCAGTGTTTTAAGCTACATTAAAGCTACAGAACCTTCCCAAGAGATTTACTCATGCAATGATATGAGTGACTTTTCATAGGACAGCAGAAACTACAGACAGCAGGTGTTTGAACGCCACAGATTTAAAATCCCTCAGCAAGCCAAATATCTCAGCATCTCTTTCCACGTTACTGTGGACTTCAGTCCCAGAAACTTGCAAAGCTCAAAACACTTGATAATCCAACCACAAGTGCAAGAAACATTCTGAGGAAATAACCAAGTCAATGAAATAGTAGATCTGAATACTGTAGTAAACAAACCAGTTTTAATTTACATAATTCACTGCTTTATGAATTTATTCAGTCACAGAAACTTTGCCCTATCTTCCTCCTATTAATATTGAAGATATAATTTTGGAAGTGCTATTGTAAAGAAATTGTAGCTAAAATCAAAGTCATATGAGTTCTTGTCTGGTGGTTATTAGGAACTCCACCACCTTGGGGGTTGGCATCACTAGGTGTAGGGGCCAGGCCGGTCCACGCTTGTCCTGCAGGACTGAAGAATTTGTGCAAACGATGGTGACGCCATTTACATGAGACTCTGTGACATGAGCCCCTTAGATCTGTCCTGCCAATGAGGACAGCAGGAGAAAACATGTGTGAGAGTTGAAAAACCTGGGAGGTCTTGGAAAATGGAGAGGAGCAAGTCCTTTTGAAGATGTGAGGCTGATGAGAGACATGACAAACAAGCCAGGCGTGGAGGCTCACGCCTGTAACCCCAGCCTTCAGGAGGCAGAGGCAGGAGGATCGCTATGAGTTCGAGGCTGGCCTGGGCTACATAGTGAGCTCAGGGCCAGTCTGAACTACAAAGCGAGATCCTGTCTCAAAAAAAAAAGAAAGAAAGAGAGAAAATGGCAGGAGTGCTTTTACAAAGAATACTAAAGCTTTTAAAAGCATGAATAATTTCTCTGTCTGAGCAAGAAACATGTTTCTGAACATGCTTTCTCATATTCAAAAAGGAATTTCTCTGTAAATCAATGTACATGGCATTTTTAACCCTTTGGGACAACTAATTAAAAATCTTTTTGTTTCTTTTCCCCCAGTTGCCTCTGGAGGAGGCAACTGTGTGGTGCGCCTGGGGTCCATCATCCGTCGCTGCTCTGAGAGGAGGCGACATGTGAGGCTCACTGACCGACCCCTGCATTTCCCAACGTCACCATGGCAGCGTTTGTCTGCCTGTCGGGTCTCTCTGAAATGACATTCACTTAGTTGAATCAACATCGCAGCTTTTGAGATTTATTGCTCTGGGCTTGGGAGGAGATGAGGCAAACAAATCTTCATCCCTAACCTAAGAATTTTGGGGGCCAGGGTTAGGATTCCTGTCTACATTTTATTTATGAGACAGACACAATAAAGCTTCCACTCTTTGCATAATTATTTTGTAAAAAGGTTGTGTTTACATTCTTGGTTGTATAATGAAAAAGAGTTTAAAGTTCCTCAAAAGCGTTCTGTGGGAATCCAAGTCAGCCGTTTCCTGGAAGTGCTGGGACTGATGCAAAACTTCTCATATCAAAATCTATAAATCTCTGATGTAAAATTCATTAAATTCCACTTTTATATATGCTGTCTTGGCAAACAGTTAATAAGAACCAGGAAAAGCAGTCTGTGTAGCAAATATTCCTGCTAATCACCTATATTCAATATTTTCCTGACACAGTAAATATAAATTTATAAAGATGACTTTTCTACTGAGTTTTCTCTAGAGACATTTTAATTATCCCATCCAGTTCTGATGCAGTGAGTCACACAAAACAAGTCTTTCTTCTCAGCCTAATCCCTGCTGAGGGTGTTTTCAGTTCTCCTGGGGCCAAGTTCACTGCAGAGACCCTGAGCACTGCGCAAAGGTGAAAGGGTGAGCCATTCTCAAGACGGTAGCTCTGCCTGACAAGGCTCTGACACGCCTTTGAAGATTCTAGGACTCGAGCGCCAGGTTGACATGGATGAGGACAGGTTTCTTGCCACCGTTCCCCCTGGGGACCTCTTTCCAGGGTCCAGGAGTCTCCACAGAAGCTGAGTTCTCCGCAGCTCTGCACAGGGTGCGGATGTCCCAGCCTCACAAACAGGAGGAGCCTCACCACAGACTGGTGAAGACATCTGTGTTGGGGTTTAGGAACTGCTCTCCCAGGACGTCCAAGCTCCACCTAGGCC
Source organism: Petromus typicus (assembly GCA_004026965.1). NCBI lineage: Eukaryota > Metazoa > Chordata > Mammalia > Rodentia > Petromuridae > Petromus > Petromus typicus. The sequence goes on along the minus strand of PVIR01010784.1, from coordinate 30,618 downwards.
TTGGCCAACTGCAAATCATGTTTATTTTACCCATGGCTTGAGCAAACAAAGCCACAGCAACAAAGCCCCTAGGAGCTCTTCCCACAGTGGGTGGGAGTGGGTGACTCAGGCCCAGCAGGAAGAGGGGTTGAGTAAAGGCATGGTGTGCCTGGGCATCACGCAGGGCCGGGTGAAGTTTTATATTACGTGTGGGTGTCTTATCCACTTACCAAAGACCTCTCCAAGCAGTTGTAGACTTAAGTTTGCAGGATTCTACCTTCTATACTGAAATGCAGATAAGATTCCCCTGCAAAAAACAGTAATGCTTTATCTGTAACATTTATGAGTCAGGTCTTATCAGATAAGTTACAGTGGAATTGTCTCACTTTTTATAAAATAAAAATGCTTTCAAGTTTTTTTTTTTTTCTGTGTAAGGTTTGGAGATTGCTAATATGCTTGAAAGGATACGGTGCAGACAAATGGGGCTGTAGCACCATCTTAGAGCAGTCTCCCTGGGGGAACAGGCCAAATAAAGTGCAGTTCCCTAACAGTCTTTAGTTCTTTCCTTTTCTTTTTCTTCCAAAAGCGAGGAAGGGAGTCGTGAATGTTTCCCACAAAGAATGCTGAGTGAGTTAATTCTGATAATTATAAAAGCATGGGTGGTCACCGGTTCAAAAGAAAATCTTTCCCAAATAAAACCGATTACAGACACAGACTTTAGCTTTGTACCTTTGTTCGCTGCCAAAAGGCAGAATCAATAGAACAGAATGTGAAAGCCGAGGCTTTGATATGAAAAGCCCTGAATGTATTCATCTTTTGGTGGTTGTTGTGCCACCATATGGAACAGAATAAAAGAAAAAAAAGTGTGCAGCGTCAAGTTGAATTATGCAATTGGAGATCATGAAAGGGAAATCCTACCTAGATGCATGTTTATGGCTAGATTTAATTTTCAAGTTCTCTTTGATATCTGCTGGCAGCTAATGCACTCCGCTGGCAGTATGATGTCACTGAAAATAATATAAAAGAAAAGCACTCTGGGAAGCTGAAGCAGGAGGGTTGCAAGTTCAACCCCAGCCTGGGCAGCATACTACTTACAGAGACCCTGTCTCAAAATTGAATAATGAAAAAGGTTAGGGATGATGTTCAGAGCAAAGGTTCTGGGTTCAATCCCCAGCAATGCAAAAGAATGAAGAGTGGGAGGAAAGTACGGAAGGAAAAAAAGAAAGAACTGGACTAACATATTATCATTCAAATAGAAAATTATTTACAGCAAGAAAATATCACCAGAAATGTCATTAGGACATCAATATTGGACCGAATCACACAAAGTTGATATTTTCCTATTTAAATTATTAAATATGACAAAAGAGTTGAATAATAAAGCTAAAACACAATTTTCTTCCTAACTTAAATGGCAATCTGCTCTGTTCTTCATCATCATCACTCAAAGAGGTGAAATGTAATTAACTGTATCTTACTTAAATTTTAAGTTAATAAGCCATCTCCTATAGAGTGATTCCTACAAAAATCACTATATTCCCATAGAAGGTTGCATGAAATCTGTTGATGTGGTGTTTTTCCCTCTTTTAATTTAGAGAGATTTTAAAAGCTGGATTTCTTAAGATGTCCCACTCCTGTTGAGCCTCCTCTTGTGCACCACATCAGTTCTGCTTTTCAGTCCCTTCTGCAAAATGGTGATGTTGGCCATACGCCCCTTGGTCCCTTAAAGGGCCCGAGGCTGGTACTGAAGACCTTGCTGGACCAGAGAGGGAGCCCTGCATCCCGTGAAGCTTTACACAGGAGCAAAGGACAGCAGCGGAGCCCAGCTCAGGAGGTCACCACAGCTCTAGTCAGAAGCACATCTCCTCTAGGTCTAGGAAGAAGGCATCGTACAGGGAGAGAAATGAGTCAAAAGAGTAGAAGCTGGTTTGTTTTAAGGACTGTGTTGAAGGAAGAGAAGGAAGTAGGATGAGCTGAGGACTGAATGGGCCTGAATGAAAGACAGAAAAACTGTGCCTCTGAGTGCAGCTGTCCAGCGTGGCGCAGAGGTGAGCGCAGCTGCTGAGGAGAGGACCGGCTCCATCTGGCTCCAGAGCTGAGCAGCCAGTGGGCTTGGTGCCCGTGACTGGCTCCACTCAGACCACTGTCTTTGTTTCCCATCATACAGGCAAAATCTGGATAGCAAAACTGAAAACAAAATTCATCTTCTCACTGATAATCTACTCCACCTAGTACCTGGAAGAGTTCTGTATTCAGTTCGTACAAAGATAAAACACCACATACTTCTGGACAATCTCTCAGGAGAAGAATAACTCTTAAACCATCCCTTCCACGACAGAGACAAAGGTGAGACTCAGTCTGACAGGAGTTGAGAAAGTGGTTCTTTCCCAGGTGTCCATGTACAAGACTGGCCTGAGGAGAAAAATCTGGAAAGAGATTCAGTCCCCAAGTAGCCAGTTCATTGTTTACCTCAGTTTCATTCTTTCTCACCCCTGACTATTAAACCTCTACCGTTAACCATTCTCTTTGTTCTAGCATGACCTCTCAGGTAGAGCCTATGTTTTTACATTCATTTTCATTCAATAGCAAGACATCTCATTTCTTGGATAATACACACCATGCCTTACCCTCCCACTTGGGCTCTGAAATCTAATTTCTTGCTTGGCCCTGATTATAAAATGCAGAGAGAGGAAGGAGAACAAGATCATACTTTTTTGTGTAATTCCTGTCAATTTTTATAATTACTTTCCTTTACTAGGATGTTTCAGGAATCTTGCAGGATTGGAAAGTGAGAAAAGAGCTAAAAGTCCAGAGATTTAGCTCCGTGATTCCGGCGCCTGCCTTGCAAGCACAAGGTCTCTGGTTCAACCCCTGGTAACCACATACAACAATGCAGGGCGTGGTGACTCATGCCCACTAGTTTAATACCACATACCACAGTACTGGGTGTGGTGGCTCATGCCTGTAATCCCAGCACTCGGGAGACAGAGGCAGGAGGATTGCTGTGAGTTTGTGCCTTGCCTGGGCTACATAATGAGCTCAGGGTCTGCCTGAACTACAAGGGAAGACTCTGTCTCAAAAAAAAAAAAAGAGAGATAAATAAAAAAATGCTTCCCCCAAATGAGTTCTCTGTAGTCTCACATCTGTGGGGATGCCTGATGTGGCTCACTTGGGCTTGCTGACCAGGCTACTTGCAGTGAGCTTCTCCTTATCTACCTCATGGTAGCCTGCCAGGGACGCGTCAGTAATCATCCTCCTGTGAGGTCCCCTGGATAGAGGTGCTTAGACTCTGAGAACCCCACACTTCCCTGGCACAGCGCCTGCCCTGCATTGTCAAGGGCACCATCTGACTTTCCCAGGATAAGGCAGGTACCATCCCCTCTGCTGCTCCAGCTCCCTGGCAGGTGGTCCAGGAAATCCCCTGATTCTGCTCCTGCTGGATGGGGCAGGTGGAGGCAGATGCTCAGGTCTCCCTACAGGAAGGATCTGCTTCCCAGACTCTCCTCAGATGCCAGTGGAGGTCGGTGGTGAGCTCAGAATCAGGAAATCAGCTATGATCTCTTCACAGGGCAGTTATTGCCTGGCAAGTCCTGCAGACTCTGGGAAAACTGAATCCAGAGCTCTGCTCCATTGTTCAGCAGCCACATGGCCTTAGACAAAATCGTGTAATATAAGATTACCTATAGGGCATAAGAACAGTGGCCTCACACAAGGTTGCACTGAAAATTAAATGCACAAGACAGAAAAGTGTCCAGTCATCATCAGCCAGGCACTGCCATGATGGACTGAGAAGTTTCTAACATTGCCAAGGTAGGGCAACTGCTAAAGAATATTCAACCTGAGTCTAAGCTCTAGGAAACAATCAAACACCTGCACACTATCAAAAATAAAAAATAGGCCATACACATAATAAATTGTTTAGAGTAGTCACTTTGTATAAACCATGAATTTTTAATATAGATACTTAGAGATCAGCAAAAATCACATTTAAATTACTACACATACCTTAAATTGAAATAGTGTGTGGATCTATGACTTGCTTAGGCAGCGATTTCTTTGCCTGCCAGTCCTGGTTCCTGGCCCACCTCCATGCCAAGCTGGCAGTGGCCAACTCAGCTGGGCTGCTGAACCTCAGAATAACTGGGCTCTGCTTTCTGTGCGCGTCTTCGTTCCAGCTGTGGAGACAGGGGCCACTCTATCTTTCTTTTCTGCCTCTTCTTTCTTCGATTTCCCCTCTCCTCCCTTCAGATCTCAGGGTGGTAAGTTCACTTCTGTGCTCCTTGCACTTTGGTAGCTGCTGTAATGAAATGAATATCTCTTCTAGTTACATTTAATCTGTAATATTTGGATTCATAACTGACTTGTTAGACAGTCTTTTGAAATTGAAAATGTACCCAGTGACTTGTCATACACAACTCTGAGGGTACACCTTAGATCTTTTTTCCCCTTTCTTTCTTTCTTTCTTTCTTCTCTTTCTTTCCTTCTTGCTTTCTTGCTTTCTCTTTCTTTTTGTGCTACTGGGGTTTGAACTTGGGCTCTTGTGCTTCCACGGTAGGCACAGTATAATTTGAGGTAAATCCCTGGCTACAACTTAGATTTTAGAGTCAAGATATTTTGCTATCTTAAATATGGAAGACATGTGTTGCCCTCTGAGTTGAGAATATTCCTCAAAGCCTCACATCCTCCTAGGCAGGGCTTTTATAGGATAAATAGACTACAGAGGACTTGCTGGTGGGAGGTGGAGCCTGAATGGAGCAGATGGATCACAGTGTGAATCAGGAGGGGACATCTCCCTTTCGGCTGGTCCCTCCTCTCTTTTCTTCCTGGTCACAGCACCTGGAGCAGCTTTCCCTCATCCAGGTCCTCTTCCCGTGCTCTCCTGCTTTGGAACCAACTGACCAGGAGCTGAAACCACGAGTCACGACAAACCTCCCCCCCAAGTTATGGGTAACAGGTAGTGTGTCCCAGCAACCAGCAAAGTGACTAAACTGACGATACTTATTATAAAAAAATTAAAACTAACAGAGATTCAAAATATATATTTATTAACTCAATTAAAACAAATTCATTTAATATTAAATCCGCAATAAATCTTTATGAAAATACATTTTGCAAAACGAAAATAGATTAGTGGCATTGTTCATTATTTTACAAATTTCTTGAATGTCTGGCATAATAGAAGATAGATTTGCTTTTTAAAAAATAGTGGCAAAGCACACACAACACAAAACTTTACTATTTTTACCTAAAAATGTACCAATTTCATGGCATTTAGTACAGTCACAATGTCACAAAACCATCATCACTAACTAGTTGCAGAACATATCTAGGAAAATCTGTAACCATTAAGCAAATAGTTCTTATTCCTCCCTCCCCACACCCTGGTAATAGCTAATTGGTTTTTGTCTTAATGCATTTGTCTATTCTTCAAATTATCCATAAACAGAATCATACAATAGGTAATATTTTTCTAGCATCTTTCACTTTGCATGATCTTTTCGAGGTTCATCCCTGCTACATCATATAACAGTATTTCATTCCTTCAAGTCATACATGCATTACACATGTTGTTCTGCCATTCATCTGTTAAGGGGTATTTATATTATTTCTGTCTTTTTGGTGTTATGAATATTGCTGTAATGAGCACATACAGGTTTTTGTTTCAACATCTGTGTTCAGTTCTCTTGGGCATAAGTCTAAAAGTAGAATTGCTGGATACTACAATAATTCTATTTTTCAACTTTGAAAGAATTGCCAAACTATTTTCCATAACAGCTGCACCATTTTACATTTATCAGCAGTAATTTGTTAAGATTTCAATTTCTTTATCTCCTTATTAACTTCAAAGCTTAGGGCCAACCTAGTGCATATAATATCCCACCTTCTTTTGATTGAATTTCCCTAGTGACTAATAATATTATGCATTTTTCATAGGCTTAGTGGTCATTTGCATACCTTCTCTGGAGAAATGGCTATTCAAGCCCAAGACCCATTGCTTAATTCTTTTTAGTTGTTGAGCTGTAAGAGTTTATATGTTTCTAGGTGCTAGTATAGACATATTATTTGTAAATATGTATATCATTTTATGGGGTTCTTTCCACTTCTTCGATAGTGTTCTTAATCCCTAAAAAGGTTTGTTATTGATGAAGTCCAGTTTATATGTTTATTTTTGTTACTTGAACTTTTTTGTCATATGTATCTTTTTCACAGAGTCAAGAACATAAAGGTCTATGCCTAAGGGTTTCTTTACTTCCTATATTTAGATATTTGAGTTAAATTTTGTATATACTTTGAGGTAGGAATCCAACTTCATTCTTTTGTAAGTGTAGAATCAGCTCTTTTGTCACCATCTGTTAAAGTTATTATTTTCACACAAAATGTTTTTGCTACCTTTGTCAAAAATAAATTCACCTAACTAGACATAGCTCAGCATGCCCCTCACCCTAGCTATTCAGGAAACAGAGCCAGAAGGGTCCTAATAAGTTTAAAGCCAACCTGGGCAACTTACTAAGATCCTGTCTCAAAATAAATCAATAAACACAAATTCTGAGAACAGAGCTCAGAGCTCCTTGGGTTCTCCCTCAAGTACTGTAAAACAAACAAATGTCTTTCACAAAACCAAAGGTAACACCCAAGACATAAGATCCAGAGGACTGACATAATACAATTTTTATCTTTCAGAGAAACGGTTAAAACACTAAGATTTAGAAACCTTCAGAAAACACTTATTTACTTATGTGAAGTTGTCTAACCAAGTCAGCAGCCTGGTCTTAAGGACAGAGTATGACAAGGAAGTGGATCAAGTTTCTATTAACACAAGTTGTTTCACTTAACAAAATAATAGATGAGATGTAGAAGTGAAAAACACTCCAGAGGGCAATTTGCCCTTTCCAAAACAACAATCAAGGAAAGGATTCTACACGTGGTTTCCTTAACAGGTTGCTCCTCAGTCAGCATGTATCACTGCCACATTCACTGGCGCCTGGGGAGGAGGAGGTGTCGCTGCTCTTGCTGCATCCCCTACTACACCCAAGTGTGGAACAGCCTTGAAGCCAGTAGGCGTTCTGTGCTGCAAATAATTCTGAAGGGATTTAGAAGCCAGACAGGATTACAGCTTGGGAAGAAGGGAAAAATTCAACCTCAACTATAAATGAAAGAAAACAGAGTGAGAAAGGACAAGGGAAACTTTACTCAGATCTAACAGTTGCTAAACGGTAAATCTCTCTTATTTAGAATGAATGGGGAAAGGAGATGCTAGGCAAGAGTCCCTATAAGAAAGGACTGGTGTAAAACTTTGTTTTGTTTGGCTTTGTTTATGGTGCTGGAGACCAAACTGGGGGCCTCATATGCACTAAGCAAGTGCTATACCCTCAGCCTATGAAGAACATTTCTTAAAAAAAAATCTGAACATCTTTGTGGAATTGGAGGCTTTGAAAAAATATTTTTAAATCAAGTGTTTTTAAATTACATCATCGTGATACTAGCCCAGGTTCTTACTCCATCTGTCCCTGAAGACACCTTCTAATCCTCCTCGGGACTCTTTGAAAAGGTAGACTATGTCCTCCTGTGCCTCATCCTGTCCATTGACTTCCTGTCTTTCCGGAGTGAAGGTTTAAGTCCTTGCCACGTTCCACATGGCTGCCTCGGATGTCCCACCTTCTCCTATTAACCTCTATCCATCTTCTATCAGCATCTGGCACAAAAGTGTTTCATTTACTTACATAGTTTTATACAGCTTCCAGCTCAGGTTATAAGCTCCATCAAATTCAGGATTTGGGCCTCTTGGTTCACATACATCCCTACGTCTCGAGCTGCTTCATATCTGTCCACTGAACAGATGTCATTTGTTTGTATTTTGTCAGATAAACACCACTTTCACTTGAGGTACGGGCGCCTCACTGTTCTATGATTTTTCTGCTTTTCAACTTCTTGCTTGGCTTTTTAGATCCTGTTGGCTAAACCGTGGACTGTCACAGAAGTGGTCTCTAACAATCTGGGAAGACCTACAACAGGAGAAGGAGATGCTGTTGCCTCTTCCGTTCTCCTTATATCTTCCTCCATTCCCAACTTTCCCCACTCTCTGAATCTATGACTGAAGACCTACAAGCTCTAATGAGCTATCCACCCTCTGCGGTGTCCCTCCGTGTTTTTCCCTGCTGGGTGAGCCTCTTCTGCCTTAACTCATTTCTGTAGACTGGGTCATGTCTCATGTCTTATCTCAGTGCACTGGGTGTGCTCTCTGCGCTCTCTGTGCACTGGATGTGACCGACTCCGCTGACCTGCTTGGGTGTCCGGACGAGTGGCCACACCCACAAGTAGGCTGCAGCTCTGGACGCGCCCACCTGCACCGATTTGCCTCCATAGCTGCCATGAGACACAGACTGCGTGAAACGGTGCTTCTGGTTACAGTCTGCTTAACTGGAGGCACAGAGCTACTTCCTTCTCTGTGCCCTAACCCAGCTAAGGGATTTAGAATACTGTATACGGCACTAGTTTTCATTTAATAAAGTGTATCGATGGAGGCATTGGAGATGGTCATCTTTGTGTCTTATTTAATATCCCCGGCTGAATGACTAGCATCTGTAAGCAACTCTGTATTCCTAAGCTATATGTGACCCTCCATTTTATCTCCATTACAGAAAAGCTGTGATTATAATATACGATGTTTAAAATCACAGGTTGATTGGAAAGTAGAGAGATCAGCCAGAACATCTGTTAGTAGAACACAGATCTAAATTACTTAGTCTATTTTTCCAAGATTTCTAGAGTAGAGACACAATAATTCCCTCTATAGAGATTGAAGAACAAATATGAGGGAAAATTTTTTTAAAGTTCACCCAATAATCCAATTGTAAATTCATCTGACATTTCTTTAAATATTTCCTTAGAATACAACATTTTTTCCTAGGTTTGTTTCTGGAAAATAAAATTAGGGGAAAAAAAGGCCAATGAGAGGACAGAGGAAGGGTCAGAAAGCAAACAGCCAGACTGAAGCAAATCAGAGAGAATCAGGAAGAAATGTAGAAAGAATTCAAGTTCTGTCTCCCTTTCATTCTTTATTTCTAAAGGATTTGATCTGGGTCTCTCCTCCAGGCATTTATTATTTGAACACAAAGTACAAACAGACTGAAGAATGATAAAGAGATGAAGGGTCAACTCTGGGAAAAACAAGTACAGTAATCAAAAAATAAAATTTGTTCATCCTTCATATATATATATATATTTTTTTTTTTTTAGGTTTTTTGAGACAGGGTCTCGCTTTGTGGTTCAGGCTGGCCCTCAGCTCAGCCTCAAACTCACATCACAGTCCTCCTGCCTCTGCCTCCCGAGTGCTGGGATTACAGGCGTGAGCCACCACGCCCGGCACTGTGGTATGTGCTACTGGTTGCTGCTGGGTGTGAGTCTCCACGCCCAGTATTGTTATGTGGTTACCGGGGAATCGAACCCGGGTCCTTGCGCTTGCAAGACAGGCGCCGGAACCACTGAGCTAACTCCCCGGCCCCTTCATATTTTTAATAGTAAGGAAAGCAGGCAGCGGTCAAAGCTCAGTCTATACAGAGATACCTAAAAGGAAAAGGAAATATCTCTGCCCGTCTTCCTGACACATCTAGTCCTCGGCAGCCACTGTTAATGGTCTTTGAACAACTTTCCATAAGGAAAAGTTAAATGCAACTCCCGCATAGATGTGAGTGTGTGTGTGTGGGGGGGGGAGGTAAAATTTAACATTTTATTATAAAAGGAACATATCGCATCTCCTAGATGGTAAATTACTTATTAAACTTTAAATTATGTTGTGGAGATCATTCCCTGTGCCTACAATCCTGCAAACTCCATACCTAAGTTTTGCCTTTCTTAGCACTGTATCTGTGCAGCCTAGAACAACGATCTTGCATATACACTTCCTTAACACAACGGTTTAGATAAGGAATGAATAAATCAGAAATAAAGATTAGCCCGTTCTTTTAATCCAAAGTATAATACTGCATTGTCTGAACACAGCAGAACTGTCTAGTTGGCTATGAACATTTAGAAGATTTTCCTTTGAGATCTTATTGTAATAAACATTCCAAAATAATCTGTTAAATCTCCTACACATGTATAACTACACGAGAATCCAAGGTAATTGCTTAGCAACGTAAAACTCAAGCTACTGCATTTCTAACTTTGATAGATATTACACTCCCAAATGACACTCCTAAAAGGTTGCATTAATTTATGCCCTTTCCACAGCTTTTACTCTGCAGCAACTTAAAACCTAATCACTAGTGACAAAAACATATATTTTCACAGGTTGAATAGTTTTTCATCCACAGCTTTTTAATGGAAACTATATCAGACAAGATCTCAAAAACTGAAAAAATCCTTTCGCTTTGCTCAGCTTTGGGGACATCCTTTTTCTCAAAGACAAAGTAGTCGGTCTCGCTGGCCAGCACTTTGGAACTGAGCCAGACTTCACGGCTAACTGCTTCCTTTGTATGTCCTAATAATAAAATATAATTCTATTATGGCCTTTTGGTAAGAATTTCAAGTACTGAATTTTTGTGAAATACAAATCATGACTGAAGACCTCACTGAGAAAGTATGCGTCAAGGGTGCAGGTAGCTGCTGAGTAGAAATGCTGGAAACCTCACCACCAAGGCGCTCACAAGGATTCCACTGCCTATTGACATTGAAATAAGAAAAGTAACCTATATGCAGAAAGAAGGTTGTATTCCTATTAACATTCATGAGCTTCAGCCGCGGAAGCCTCCCACACCAAGCAGGGAATATATCCTTTGTCTCCTGATGAGAAAATGTCTCAGTGATAAATGGTTACAGACAGGAGTGTCACAAGGGCGACGGCACACAGAGCAGTTCGGATGAACTTTTTTTTTTTTTTTTCCTGAAGCTTTCTTCTGAAGCTTTTTGTAGCGCTGTGCAGCGTGGTGCCTCTTCCCACAAATAAAAGCCTTCGCCGAGGCGCTTCTCAGAAAGCCAAGAGCAGACCCTCTGAAAATAATTTCGAACAAAGTTCCGAGGCTTCAAGAGATGCTCTGAAAAGAAGTGTTCTGCACGCGGCGTCCAGGCTATTAGCGCCTTAAAACGGACATTGTAATAAGGCTCTGGTCACCCAAGTGCAGCGCCGGTAATGTCCACAGACGCATTCCTGAAATGCTTTCCTTTCATTGACATAAATTCAAACATTTGATCACACCCATTTAGAACATTTGTAAGAAAAACAATATAAGAAGACGTTGCCTGTTTAAGAAATATCACAGAGTCCTACAATGGACTTAATTTTCAAATCAAGGTAAATTCCCTGACTTGTTGACAACTTTTGTCCCCTTAGTCCGAGGGAGAGCTTCAGACGCACTCGTTCTCACTCCCGCGGCCTGGCTCTAGGTGGCGAACTTCCCTCACCTACGATCCCAAGACTAAACCACGCCGCTCCGCATTGCCTCGTCCCGGCAGTCATCGCCTTCCCACGAGGACAGTGTGCACAGCACAATTTCTAAACCAGGCCTGTCGATCACGCGTCTTTAGAGCTTCTTCCCCAACCTAAAGAAAACTCGCAGTGCACAATCAGAGATGCGCAAGCGCTGTCGCGCAGATCCGCAGGACAGCCCGGTCTACAGCGCATTTGCTAGACTCTCCTCCAATTTTACAACCCGCAGGCCGCCTGGGGTCGCGAGTCCCTCGGAGTGAGGAGGCGGGGCTCAGGGAGGGAACGGGGGCGGGACTGGGAGCGAGGGGCGTGATTGCGGTTTAGGCCCCGCCCCCAGGCCCAACGGCTTCCGGGCGCCTGCGCGCCAGGCTGGGCCTGTGGTTGGCTGTCCCTCCCGGGTCACCCTCGCGCTCCGCCCCCCACCTTCCTCCCCCGCCCCGCCCACCACCGCCCACTGGACGCGATGACGCACGACAGGTTTGCGGACGTGGCGGCGGCGTAGGCGGTGGCGGACCCGGACTACCCCGAACCGAGACCCGGTCATGAGCTCGCCGTGGTCGGTAGCGACGGCGGCAGACCCATTATCCGCGTCTTCGCAGCGTGGCCCCCGCTAACGGGCCAGGTGAAGATGGCGGCGCGAGGTGCGGTGCGCGCTCCGGGCGGGCGGGGCTGGATGCGGCGGCGGGTTCCGCGCGGTGAGGCCGGCGCGGGGGGCTCGGACGTGCCTGGGCCAGGACCCCGAGTCCGGCAGGGCGTTCAGGGCGGCTGAGCTGCTTGCCACACGAGGGCGGGAAACGGGCTTGGCGAGCGACTCCCTCGTACCCGCGGGATTCCCGGGACACCGCGTTTCCGCCCAACTTCGGATTGCCGTGGATACTCGCGACCCGCGTCCGACCCACGTCGTCCGACTGTGGTGCTAGGAGGGCAAGATCGGAGATTTAGTCGTTGCTAGAGGTAGCAGGGGAAGAGAGAAGAAAGGACTAGGTGTGAGGCAGAGGGAGGGAGAGGGATGCTTTTAAAAACAAAATTGACCCGGTGGACCCCGCTTCTGTGGCTCTGCCCCGGGAGATGCTGAATCCTCTGGGCCCTATGGTTCTTACCTTCCTTGCTCTCTGCACAGGAAGATCAATGACAGACACCCAGCAGCAGCCGCCGCACACACGGTACGGGAGGTGTGTGGGAAACCCTCCGTCAGATCCATAACCACCTGAGAGCTGGACCACTGTATACGCCCCAGAGACTGTCTGGCCTCTTGAAGTCTGTTTAGCAGGATTCTTGCAGTTTGGTGAGGCGAGTGTCGTGCCTTTTTCCAGTTCTTAGAATGAGAGGTAGAGAGGACTGAGCCAGATGACTTGAACACTGTTGTGTGTTCTCTAATCCCTTAGTAGTTCGCTCAGGTAATTACCTGCCTGGGTCAAAGTCTTAACTGTTCACTTTGAATATAGACAACCACTTCTTGATTATTCATATACGGACAGTCAGTTTCTAGTACTCTGTGACCTGCATTTCATTAGGAAGCAGAGTGGAGAGAGTCAAACGGGTGACGTTTTCAATATTAGCAACGTATCATGGAGGCTGATTAAAGTCAGGCTCAGAATGCCGTGGAGTTGCTCACTAAATTTCAGTTAACTTCCTAACCTACTTTTGAGGTTCTAAGAATAGGTTATCAGAAAAAGTCTAAACTGTGTCAGTGTAGCTTGAATGAATTTCTGTAGAATGTAGATCAATTTTGTAAGACATGGATGCTTTTTGATAATATGAAACATTCTCCGTAGAAGAATGTACATATATGTAAAATTTGCCTGTCCTCCACGGGGCTCACGGGTATTCCTTAGAGCAGTGATGGCGAACCTGTTAGAGCTTGCAGTGATACAGACAGCCCGCCGCAGCACCCGTGCCACAGGTCCGCCAACTCTGGCGTAGAGTACAGGCGTTTGTAGGCTAAAAATGACTTGGTCAAGCAAATGGAAGTAGAACTTATCCTTGAAGGAATAGCTGTAATCATGACTTCAGAACCCCTTTTGAGAGGTGACACATGGACAGCTTTACCATGACTGTCAGATTAGTATCGTACCTGTACTTCTTGGTAATAATGTAGAACCTCTAGAAAAAGTTGAAATAATCGACTTAATATAAGTTATGAGTTTCATATTCATAGAATCCCTTGAATGTTTAAAGCATTACAGCACTGCCGTAGAGCAGGTAGAACTGGCTTTTAAGGATTGGATTCAGTTATATGAAATAGATTGAAAACTTAACTATGTGCCGATGTTGAGCACATGGTCTGTTTTTGTCAGTTTTACAAATTCAGACTTAGTGTTTTTTTCTGACTTTTTTTCTTTTCTTTTTACATAGTGCTCTTCCATAGCATTCAGGACAGAACTGAGTCCCCTCTGGGACATCATTTTTGCTTCCTTGGCTTCCATAACACTCATATGGTTTTTTCCTTCCTTGAACATACTTTCTACCCTTGTAGGCAGATTTTAGTATCTCCACCAAATGACTAAGTTGTGAAATTCTCTAAGTCTCAGTCTTGGGCCTTCTTTTACTCCACACGAAGATGTGTAAGAAGTGTTTACTAGTGACTAGGTAATCTCATCTGTACTTGGAGCTGCAGTTTCACCTTTACACAGATGAGTCATGACAGTATATGTTTAACCCTGACCTTTTTCCTGGTTGTCACTGTAAAGTTCCCTGTCCAAAGGACAGCCCCTTCTGCCAGCATATCATTGCCATGCTCCCCTCTCGGCTTCTGTACCTTGAAGATCAGCACCATCTTTTACTCAGTTATGCAAATCAGAACTCTTGCCACCATCTTTAGCTTCTCTTTTTGTATCTGAGCTACCAAAATACCTGTTACTAACACTCTCCAGTAACCGAGAGCAAGCGGTCATCTTTATTTGAATGCAGAGTTAGGCTTTTAGGTTCTTGAATTTGTTGCTAGTGCAGATAGGTCAACGTGGTGAAGATGTTGAGGGTGAGTGTGCAAGCAAACAAGCAGTGCTCATGGACGCCCATTGTTAGATGAGGCCAGCTCTCACCCGGAAGTACTAACGAACAGCGAGCAAAAATTGGTTCACAATCTTTGGGGACCATACATTGAATCTGATGAGGAGCCTTAATTTTGATGAAAAGCTTCCAGGAGAAGAAATATTCTTGGCCAGGATCAAAACCATGACTTTCATAGAATTCACAAACTGCACTAAGTAGAAATTGTGACCAAGAGGTAGATAGTGCAGAAACACTTTAGTCCTGCAGGCTTGCAATGCAGATCAAGCAGGGAAGTTTCATGAAGATATTGTATATGTTTGTATAAAACAGACAGTGGATCTGTCAAAGCTGTAAGTTATAAATACAGGCACAGGCTTTTGGGATATCCAGAACATTATTTTCCTGCTTTTCTTCACGTTCTCAGAGTAAGAGGAATTTATCTTTTGACCTGATAACACATAGCAGTGTGACTGCTAGTGATGTGATTACCCCACAAGTGCTGTGAAGTTCTCTGTTAGGGCACCTCTTCCTCCTATAATGTGGTCTCCTCTGCAAAATGATTGTTGCATTTCATCATTTTGAAACCTACATTTTTAAATACCATTGTTTAAATAACGTAAGATGCATGTAAATCAGTCAGATGAGTCAGCTACATGCCACAGCGTTTTTATTTTAATTTTTTTTCCCTTCAGATTTTAACATTATGGCAGGGAGGCATCAGAATCGCAGCTTTCCTGTCCCTGGAGCGCAGTCTAGTGGCCAAGTGCATGCTTTTGGAAATTGTACAGACAGTGATACTTTGGAGGAGGATGCTGAAATGTACGAGCTTCGATCCAGAGGGAAGGAGAGAGTCCGAAGAAGTACATCAAAGGATAAACTTGATGACATTATTTTATTAACAAGAGACATACATGAAGGAGACACTCTAAATGCAATAGCTCTTCAGTACTGTTGCACGGTAAGCTTTAATTTAGTTTCCCGTCATGTAGTCCAGAATGAATCATTCGTTCATTAGCTCAACGAAATTGAAATAAATTCGTGTGATTTTATCTTGTTAGTTCCTTTTTCTCTACATAGAAATCTGTGTGATGTCAAATGGATGTTAACGTTTTGAAATTTTAAGTAAATACTTCTATTTGTTTATCTCTAAATCACCATCTTCTCTTTAGTAGTGAAAAATATCCAAATATGTTATTTTAGTCATAGTTAAGAAATGTGAAAATATATTAGGAGAAATGTGTCTTTGCCACACTTCCTTAGTTAACTGGTGTTACTTTGGAGCATTTCTTTCTATAGCTTTGAGCCTACAAATATTTATATATACTTATATTTTTGAGGCGTGGTTATTTTTTATTTTAAAACTGCTACATACTGTCCATATTACTTTAGCATATATTATCGTGGACAGATTTCACAATCCTTTCTCAAAAGCTTATAAATTCTCACTTTTTAAAGTAGTTATAATGTATAGCCATACCATAAGCTATTTCTCTATTCATGAATAGTCAGGATTTTCCCAGTGTTTTACATTATACATTGATAATCATTACAGCCACAGCTTCAGTGGTGGTACCTACTTTCTCTTAAATATATTCCCAAAAAGAGAATTATTAAATAAAAAGGAAAGGTATTTTTTTTTAAAGTTAACTGATACTAAACTGTGTTTAAATTCATTTTACTATGTAATGCCCACTTTGGGTCCTTAGCAGGATATGTGGGAATATAAGCACATGATATTTAGGCTGATTTAAAACATTGGTTTTTTGACTTACTGTTTTCATACAGTCAAACTAGGAGAATTTAAAATTTGTCTACTATCTACTTCGTTGCTTATTTTTAGGTAAACTTTTAAAATTCTTCCTAATGACTGAAAATAGTTACAAAGGATATAATTTCCATAATGCCAGTATTAACATTGAAAAATGACTATTAGAATGCTTGTTTAATATGTCCATGAAGTTGTAAATGCTGCCAGATTACCTGGAATCTTCATTTAAAATATGTGTGTGTGTTGTGGAGAAGAACTTTGTTTTTAGCATGAAATTCTGTATTGCTTTTCCTCAATATTTTTATCCTGCCAGAATCTTTTTATTTTATAAAATATTTTTGTACTTGAAAGCTTTATGCTGATTATTTACCATACTACTATGTAGTAGAAACATATGACATTTCTAATTTCATATTGTATGTGTTTGGATCAATTTAAATTGAATTTAAAAAAAAAAAATTCTTGGGGCTGGGGAGTTAGCTCAGTGGTTCCGGCGCCTGTCTCGCAAGCGCAAGGACCCGGGTTCGATTCCCCGGCAACCACATAACAATACTGGGTGTGGAGACCCACACCCAGCAGCAACCAGTACCACATACCACAGTGCCGGGCGTGGTGGCTCACGCCTGTAATCCCAGCACTAGGGAGGCAGAGGCAGGAGGATGGCTGTGATGTGAGTTTGAGGCTGAGCTCAGGGCCAGCCTGAACCACAAAGCGAGACCCTGTCTCCAAAAACCTAAAAAAAAAAAAAAAAAAAACTTCTTGCATCTGTAAGCTTCTATGTATTTTTTCCAGATAATTGTTGCAGTTATTCACAATTTATCAAAACAAACGCATTACAGGTTTCTGATTTTAAAATGCAATAAAATGTTTTATTAAAAGGCATTTACTGACGAGATAAGATGAGCTGGATAATTGTTCTTGTTCTGTAATGTGCTTATATATGGCAGCACTGAATAAGGGACTATCTCAACACAATTTTCAGTGCAAATACACATGTGAATATGTGTTTTTAAAAATGTGAGGTCACTGAGAAATAAATGGCTGACTGTGTTTTAGATTAGCGAGGCAATGCCAAAACAAACAGATCCAGGAAGGTGGTGCTGTTGCTTTCTTACAGAGTGACTCTGCTTTCCTTTAATGCACCCGGCAAGTGTCTTAGGAGGGAAATTAGAAGTCCCGCATGGTGGGGAAACAAGTTGTAAATCCACTGAAGTAGAACAAATGTTTTGGGCATGTAAGCATCGTGTGGTGAGTTCAAGGAAGAAATCATGGCAGTCAGTGGTAGGAGTTTAATAGTGTTTGCGAAGTGGGTGGCAGAAGCTGACAGAGATGAGGCACTTGGAGGCAGCGGAGGCAGGGTGTGTCCCGTATGATAGGAGAACCTCGGGATGCGGTTTAACCCAAGGGAAACAAAATCATGGAGGACCTTGCTCGTCATTTGGAGGGGATCCAATAAAGAGATTGTTGGAATAAGTCAAATGAAGATGACAGAGGACTACGCTAAAATACATGTGATGGAGCTGAGGGTGATAGAAAACATATTTGGGGAAAATTGCAGCATATGTTAGCTGATTCATCATTTGAAAGGAAGATCCATGGGAACTGGTGAGCTTAGTAGAAGGGAATGGGCTGGGTTTAGTTGGTGGGAAAGTTGACATAGCTGCAGGAGGGGGATTAAGAGAAGCAGCTCCCTTTGATGGGGCTCGATAAACAATGGATGATTCACCTTACAAAAGGTTGTCATTTAAAAATGCAATAAGTGGTCAGTTCTGTACTCTACTTGTAGTCTTATTATAAAACAGTGGTGAAAAGAATCAAAGTGCAGGGCAGGAACCCTAAAGGTAATCAAGGAAGTTAGCAAAATTCAGAGAGGCAACCTTGTAGGAGCTAACCCTTCGAAGCCTCGTTCAGGGTGTAGAGTAGTTACTGCTAAGAGAGTACAGCACCAAGCAAAAGAACATTTCAAGACAGTGAATTTAAGCTTTGGAGTTTGTCAGTGGATCTTCATTTACTTTAAAAGAAAAGAATTCCACAGTAGGGAAATTCCTCTCTTATGTCCTAGATAACATTGAGCTGTTTCTATCCACTTCTCCACACATGACACTGGAAGAGTTTTCTGATTGACCTACTGTGGTCTCCTCTGATTATTAACCTACACTTGATTTCTCTTCGCCACTTCCTCATAAATACTCTTTGCTTGATCTCTTCTGCCTGTTTCTGATTTTCCTGTTCATATGCAGGAACACCTAAGGTTTATATGGCATACTAGAGATCACTGTTCCGAAGTGTTCTGTAAACATTTAGTTCACTGATACTCACCCTGACAGGACAAGCTAGGTAGCATTGCCACTGCCATCCTGCAGGCATGGAACCCAAGTGCAGAGAGGTTAAGCAGCTTGCCCTCACCCGCAGTTAGAGGCTATGAGTCATGCTTCAGACCTGCTTCTATCCAGTGTGATGTAGCCCCGCGTTCTGGCTTCTCCACATCAGCTTTGTGGGTTTTTCATACTCTACATACCCTTTAAGTGTTAGTATTGCTCAGGATCTTTTCTGTCACCTCTGTCAGCCTTTCCAGTGACCCTGGTTCAGGTCACTCTTGGTCCTGGAATGGGTGGCACAGATTGAGCTGCAGCACTTTGAGACCGCGGGAGGGCAGAGAACCTCCCTCACTGTAAGGTGTTAACGTGAGTAAAGCAAAGTGAGCAAGCACCCCGTGTTGTGTGAACTGGAGGACCTGACACCTTCTGTTTGTGTCCCACACACCTCCCTGCCCCTACGGCTAAGGTCTTTGTTCATCCCCTACTGACCCAGGAGTGCTCCTTCTTGGGGAGAAGCGGCATCAGCCACAGTGCCGACTCAACTACCTGAAATCTGTTTCACCCTAGCCTCACTCGCCTCTCTGACAGACGGAGCCGATCAGACTATGGTGGAAAAGAGGGGAGGGGCTAAGGAGTTGCAGGTGTGAGAGAAGCCGGCGTGCACGTGCTGCTCCGAGCAGTACTCGTTTTTGCCTCTTCACAGAGACACAGTGTAGACAGGCAGGAGCATGTGGATACGGAAAATGCACCTGTGGTTGATCTCTGAGGTGGTTGAATAATATGTCAACACTGGGGTTTTGGGGGGAAAACTGGCTTCAGAGGACAAATTAGAGAATAAATCACTATTTCATGCATTTTAAGGTGTGTTTTTTCACCCATTTTAATATCTTTGAAGTCAGAACATTGGCATCTTCATATATTTGGTTGGTTTCCCCTCTTAGATACAATAATAATACAACTTAAAAGATTTGATGGCATCTTAATTTTGATGAAAGATGGACTTTTAACTGATTCATGTTGCCTGTACACCAACTGGAGTGAAGACCACAGGTACAGCAACCACATGCCTTCCTTCATGCATCATTCCCTGCACCGCTGCACTGTGGTGTGTTTGCATGTGGTACAGAGGAAACCGCGCAGAACCCAGCAATTTACTTAAATAGTGAGTGTGTTACTGGAACAGAGAGCTGATCATAAAAAGGAATTGTGACTTCCGAGGCTTATAAATCCAGTGCAAATCTCTTAAGTATGGTAACTTGATACTAATAACTAAGCTCAATTTGTCCTCCCCAAAGATGGGATGAATGTTGCCTGTAGTTTGATTTAGAATAGAGTTGAATGTTGAATTTTTCTTTCTTACAGGTAGCCGATATCAAGAGAGTTAACAATCTCATCAGCGATCAAGACTTTTTTGCCCTTAGAGCTATCAAAATTCCAGTTAAGAAGTTTAGTTCTTTGACTGAATCACTTCATCCTCCAAAAGGAAGACAGGCTTCCCGTCCTTCACCTGTTCAGTATGCTCCAGAACAACAGGAACTTCTGCCAGCAAATGACTGCCTTTCTTCCAATGAGTCAGCTGGTAGCTATTTAAAAGAAGTTGATCGAGACATAGAACAAATAGTGAAGTGCACAGACACCAAGAAGGAGAACCTGAATGAGGTAGTGTCTGCCTTAACTGCACAACAAATCCGTTTTGAGCCTGATAACAAAAACACGAAACAGAAGGACCCCTACTACGGGGCAGACTGGGGAATAGGGTGGTGGACAGCTGTGGTGATAATGCTCATCGTAGGTATAATAACACCAGTATTTTACTTGCTGTACTATGAAATTTTAGCTAAAGTGGATGTCAGTCACCATTCAACAGTGGACTCTTCACATTTACATTCAGGAATCACACCCCCATCACAGCATGGAGGAGCAGCCAATGGCATTGTTCCCACCAAAGGCATCCACGTTGGCCAACAAGATGGCCACAGACTGGCTGGTGAAGATCCGCAGCCAGCTGCTGCTCAGCCCAGAACATAGCAATTAGCTCCTCACGTGCAGCTGAGTGGAAAACCACTCATGTTCAGTGGCCGCTGCAGAGACAGAAGATGCTGACTGAAGATGCTGTGTTTTGTTTTTACCTTTTGAAAACAGCATTTGCAAATGGGTTATGTATAAAATCCCTACAGTTGATGGTTAAGAGCTCTTAATCCATAGTTATGTCAGTACCTAAAGGAGAAATGAATTTAAATAAGTTTAGAAAGTTCTTGGAAGATGTGTTATTTTTCTTAGTCTTGGGAAATGTGTTTAAATTTGATCTTTTAAGTAATTATTTTTATTTAAGGTTTTTCATGTTACATTTCAGAAGCAGAATAATAATAGTGTTAGATATCTTGAACTGAAGAAAATTTATTACTGTGAACCATTGAATTATGTGGTTGCAGAAAAGTTTGATTCTAAAATTGATAGCGAGTACTTAACATTCCTTTTTGAAATTTTTACTAAAAAATACCTAGCACCTTGCGGGGAGACAGAAATATGTTTAATTCTGATGGAGGCTAAGGAATGATTAAATGTATTTTTAAGACCACACAGTAATGTGGTACAGTGGAAAATTTGGAACTAGAACACTGAATAAGTTCAAGCTAAAAAATAACTTCTCAAAGAATACTTTAAGACTGATCCTTTAACCTCCCCTCTGCTTCTATTTTTCATTGATATTTGAAAGCACTTTGTAGTTTGTTGCTGTAGTGTTGTAGGACAGATTCACATTTAGAAATGTAATCCTCACATACTGTGATAAGACATTGCTGTTATGGATGGTAACATGCCTTAATACATGTAATGCCTTACAATATGCTTTATGTAAGTTAATGTAAATTCTAGAATTGCAGTGGGATTTCAGATGGTCCAGTTGGATTCATTACATAGACTATGTAATGCATATACACTTACCCTCAAGTCCAAGCCCAAATTAATGGGTTCAGTATAAGTAGTTATTGTTTGCTTGTGACGTCTGCTGCAGAGAAGGTTCATTAAGCAAAAACAAAGCATCAAGAGGCATTTCCTATTAATACAGAAAAATTGCTTCACCTGTGGATCCCTTATCCTCCGTTTTCCTAAGACAAAATGTCCAGCTGACTTTTCTCCTAGAGCGCTAACATCAAGTTGGGGACACAGGCCAAACGAGGATAGGTTGGGTGAGGGCTGGATGGTGCCACCTTCTTAAGGTCTGCTGTGCAGCAGCCACAGTCTGGCTAATGAGCATTTGCACGCTGATTTCCATCCTTTTTAAAAAGTATATAAAATATAGCAAATAGTTCAATATTGAAATTTGATGGAATCTGGATTGGCGGTTTTGTGAAAAATAGTCTGTTAGATATATAATAAATACCCACTGCATTTTTCTGAGCTTCCCAATCTTTCATGTTTCAGATTTTTGATCAGTCATTTTAGATCTCAAACTCCAATCTTCCTACAAAGTAGTAGGAATAGTTAGGGTAGGGGTTTTATGAGTTTTCAGGAAAAAAACAGATAGAGACCAGTCAAATATTCTAAAGCCTTGCACGTATCAGAGGACTTCTGAGAAGTGTTGAATAGGGGAGCTGCATTGAACTGATTTCTTTCAGGAAGTCTCTTAGCTAAGTATAGCGTGCCTTGGGCAGCTTGGAAAAGGAGTGATCTTTTAATTTATGCTCAGTGTTAACTTGACCAGTTTATATTCTGTTTATTAAGCCTGCTGAAAAACCCAGCTCTGGAGTAGAAAGTGCAGACTGTTTCAGGACAGAACAGGCTAGGGAGTCTTTGAGTTTTCGGTAAACGTTGAATTGGAGAAATTAGTCACTGATTCCTTTGTTCATTTTACATTGAAATTGTGATGTAGGGGTCCAAGGATTCAAGTTAGAGTGTGTGTACTCACTACAAATCTTCTGTCTCTCAGAATCCCCTTTTTGAAGGAAATACAACATATATTCTGATGAAATACAATCAGGCAGTTTTTAAATATATTTCAAATATATATTTAAACAATGTAGTTTGAAGTATAATTCTACATACAGATAATATAGAATTACTTTAATAGTTTTAACATTTTAAAGATTTAATATTCAGAATTTTAGCTTTTTGAAAGTATTAATACACCTTACATTTGGAACAAATGCAAATTGTTGTATAGCCAGATAACAAGCACAAATACTGTTTGATACTTGTGAATTTTGTTTGAAACCACTGTTTGAATTCACTTTGAGGCTTTACCTTTGTGTCTGTGAATGGAACTGTGAATTATATACTGTGGTTCACTTAGATTTGGAGTAGCCAGCAAAGGAAAATGCCCTAGTTTTGGACACTTTTTTAAATGTTGGGATGACATGGTTAAATTTTGAACTGAAAGTTGGCCATAAATGAAATGTTTTGTTTGCCCGCTCTAACATATAGTCTGCTGGCCACATTAAGAATTAGAGAGAAGTGTAATGTCACATCCAAGTGTCTTCTGCGGAGGACTTCATGACTTAGCTTTTTGCCCAGACTACCTATGTATTCATGGCCTTAAAAATCCTTTTCGGGGCCGGGGAGTTAGCTCAGTGGTTCCGGCGCCTGTCTGGCAAACGCAAGGACCCGGGTTCGATTCCCCGGTAACCACATAACAATACTGGGTGTGGAGACCCACACCCAGCAGCAACCAGTACCACATACCACAGTGCCGGGCGTGGTGGCTCACGCCTGTCATCCCAGCACTCGGGAGGCAGAGGCAGGAGGATTGTGATGTGAGTTTGAGGCTGAGCTCAGGGCCAGCCTGAACC
>PVIR01010783.1:0-48899 GCA_004026965.1 Petromus typicus | reverse complement strand
ACTTCAAAAAGATTTTTTAAAAGGTAACTGAGGAGAAGGTGGACATAGGTTGAATTGGTTTGAGGGTAGCAGTGTGTAGAACTTTAAAAACATCTTTTATTATCTGTTTCCTCCTCATTGTCAGACACAATTGTGGACACAATTCTCTTACTGTAGAGCTTAATCAAGCCTGATAGGGTTCTTTTTGAAATTCTGAATTCCACTTGGCTTCTCTGAAGAACCCCTGGTAAAGTTCCTTGTGCCCTTTCAGCCTTTTCCCATAAAAAGTTCCCAGAGTCAGTTTTGCTGTGTGTACTGGCTTCCCCACAACATGTGCTCTTCATAGTTTTGTGTAGAAACTGAAAAAGGCCAATGCTCAGGTTTTGTGCTTCATCTTCAAGTATGCAGCCATGCCATGCTTTCCTTCCCATCCTCACTGCCCTTTGCCTTGGGGAGGACCTCATCCCCTTGCCCTGGACTGTTTTCCACCATGAACAGTCTTTTTCCAGTACTCTGATTCCTCATAATTCTGCTTATCAAATGCCACCCTCCACTGTCAGCCAGGGTCCATTAACATGCTGGCTGGCTGGGTGATTTTTTTTCTTCATTCTTCCTTCTCTCAAGGTCCTTTGGGTCTCCAGAAGTCTTTCATTATTTCCCAAGGACAAATGCCTGCATTTATTTAAATAGTTAAAATATATCTGGAGATTATAGCAGTTCGAGACCATAGATTTCAAGTGATTCCATGTTTGTACTTCAGCCCTGTCTTTGCAACTGTTAAAGAAATAAGTGAGAACACTGAAGACAAAAGTAATCAAACAATCCTGATTTTGCATGTTGAAGACAGAAAGTCAGTGGGTCCCTTGGTCACAGTACCACAGGTTATTTTATGCCTCATATATGCTTGTTCCATGTTCCTTGCCTTTTCCAAGAATCTACTAGTTGGTTATCAACTCATGATAGTGAAAGTCTGTTTGCAGTTTTTCTACCTTCAAACTCTTTTTCACTCTGACCCAATTATAGATAGATTTATTAGCTATAGGTTACTTTGTGCATCTCATATCTACTCCATAAACCTTTCATTGGTACCTTGTTTTCTACAGATAAGGAAATCTAAAAGCCAAGGTAATTCTCAAGGTCACCTAATGACTCTGGCATCATTATCTGGTGTGAGATATGGTCTGTATTATTTCCAGTATCTCTTATAGACACAAGCTGTATCCAGTCTACCTGATCTCCTTGTCCAGAGCATGGACAGTGTATTCTCACCAGGTCTTTCCTCATGGAGTGGTTTCATCTGGGCACTCCATTTCTTATCATATTCTTCATTCTCTATTGTTGAGATTGGTCTTTCTTTTTGGATAAAACTTTGACAACTCATCACTATCCTATATCAATCCCTTCAACTGACTATAACAATATTTAGTAGATCCTCAATAAATAATACTTAGCTTCTGCTACATTGAATTGAATATCCAATATTTCTAAACCTATTTTTAAATATCTACCTAAATCCTTACCTTCTTGGGGGAAGCTATTGTGCCTTACAAAACTGATTTCTTTCTTAAAATAGAACTTTTTTATTCTCAAATAATATCAGACTTATAGAATTATTTCCAAGCAAGACAAATATCTCATATGCCTCTCACCTAGATGTATCACTTTTTTTGATAGAAATTATGTAAATATTTCAGGTTGGTTTGCAAATTTATAGCTCCGTTACTGCTAAATGTTTCAAAAGGCCAAAGGGCTTTTTCTTGTATAATCATAGTGCAGTCATCTAAAGCAGAATACTATTAGTGATGAAATTCCACTATCTAATCTATTGGATTTATTTCAGTATCACCAATTGCTGTACTTATTTCCTTATAGCAGAAGAAAGAACTCTGGCCAGAGTCTAAGGGTCACTTTATATATTTAGTCACCATTCCTTCCTCTATCTCTGTTGACCTGCAGGAATTCCTCAGTCTTTCTTGTTGTACACATCTTGATCTTTTGAAGAGTACAAACTAGTTATTCTACAAAATGGCATTCCATTTGGAAATGTCTGAGCTTCCTTTTTCTTGAATTCAAGTCATGCAATTTTGTTTTTGGGAAGAATGTCACAGCAGTGATGTTAAATATCTCTCAATGTATCATACCAGGAGACATTTGGTTTCCACTTGTCCTGATAATGATGATGCTTTTAGTCATGCTTAAGGTGGTATCTGCAGCCTCCTTTACTCTTAAGACTATTTTCCCTTTTGTTAAATGAGTATCTTTTAGGGAGATACTTTAAGAGCATGCAAATATCTTTTCTTTTGTTTTATTTTAATTGAGAACAGTTGTACAGCTCAAAGTTCTAGTATATTCTGTATCTAAGTTCTCTTTATATTAGCAACTTAGAGAAACAGTGCAATTATCAAAATCAAGAAATTAACATTAATGCAATACTCTTAACTGGAGTGAGATCTAATAGAATTTATCTTTCCCCCCAATCATCTTTGTTATTTTAGGATCCAATCCCATGATGTCTTTATTTTTCCTGAGACCTTAGTCTCTTCCAGTCTATGACTGCTCCTCCCTCCATCTCTTCTTGTCTTTCATGACCTTGACACTTATTGTGGGTGCTGGTTATTTGATTTTTCAAGATTCTTTCCTTTAGCGGTTATCTGCTCTATTCTCCTGATTAGACTGAGGTCATGCCTTTGTGGCATAGCTTCACCTAGCCACAGAAGTGATACTGTGTTTTTTTAGTGCCTGTTATGTTAATTTGTTTTCTTACCAGAGATGTTCATCTTGCTTATTTGGTTAAGTGGTGTCTGCTGAGATTCTCCATTGTAAAATTACTATCCTCCCCACTCTGTAACTGATCAGTAGCTTAGGAGAAATACCCTCAAATACTTACAAATATATTGCTTCTTCTCAAACTTTTACCAATATTATGTTGGTAAATTTTTACCTGCAAAAATTATTACTGTGGTCTTTGCTCAGTGATAATTTTTTCAGGTACGTGTTTCTTCAATGAACTTCCTTCACCAGTTCTAGCATCCACTGTTGACTCCTGGGAGTACTAGTACTATGTTTGGCAAATGGTAGTCTACTAATTTCCAGTCTCATTGCTTAATGATAACCATGCATTTTTCAGGAGCATGAATAAGGGCTGTTAATTTCTATGCTCAGCTATGAGCCCATGAGTTCTGTTTTATGAGGTTCTAATGCTAGACTTTAATTGAGGTGATTGTTGAAGTCAGGTCTGGTTATAACCTTAAACAAATTAAGACTATTCTAAATCAAGGATAGTGATGCATGACTGTAATCCCTGCACTGAGCAGCCTGAAGCTGGAGGATCTCTTTTATTTCTGGATCAGCCTGAGCTATACAAGGAGTTCAAGGCCAGCCTGAATGGCATAGTGAGACCCTACGTCAAAAAAATAAAGACAGTTCTAAGGCGCTCTATCATATCCTTATAATTTAAGAAGTAGTTTATACTTGATTCTCAGAATAATAGGAACAACCACTGATATTTATTTAACACTTTATAATTTTGCTCAGCAAATCTTAAAGCAGTTTGCAATATCTTAGCTGGCATGTCCACAAGCTGGGCTTTATTTACTACAGTTTCCAATGATCTATGTGGAGAGCTTTTCTATTTTTATATTTTTGGGGATAGGAAGATGATTAGAGTAAGTAAAACTAGCTTGCTATCATAAACACCCCAAACACCATGGGCTTCACAGTGTAACACAAGGAGAGTTTAAGTTCTTGTTTATGGAAAGCCACTGTGGTTGTTTCTGACCAAGAGGACTCCTCTCACATGGCCACTTAGGTTCCTCTAACAGTGGGGGTTCCTCTCCTCTATGGCTGCTTGGCGCAGGGCAGGGTTGTCTACATTTGGATGGCAGAAGAGAAGAAAGTGGGACAAGTCCTTGAGAGGGTCTTGCGACCAGGCAGGAAATGCCTCACAGCGCTCCCACTTGTGGTACATGGGCTAAAACTCAACCTCATGGCAGTTGTCACTGTAAGTGCAGCTGAGAAAGAAACAACCTTTTAGAAACACAACAATTTCTGTTGCAGTTTTGATTCTTGAGGTTCACAGCATTGCATGTGAATCCCACAGTTTGGCTCAGTGGTGATTAGCTAATATTCTGTGCTGACGGCATTAGGTCTAGGGGACGTCTGTGGGGTGGGTGCAGCCTTGGACAAATTTACAGAGAGAAGCCTTCTTGAGTCTTTAATTCCTGTTGTCTTTGGAATGACCCTCCTTTTCCCACTAATAGCTCTCCTCCCTTTGAAGACATTGCACCCAAGTATTTTGTGTTTTACCCTGATGAATTACTAAATCACAGTATTCCTCTGCCTCAGCTGAGAATCCACACCACCAGGAGACCATCTGTGATCACTCTGCAGTCCCAAGCATCAGAGAACAGTTTGGAAGAGGTGAAGGACTTAAAGGCCTTTCTAGGGTGGAAAAGTAGAACAAGTATGTTAAGGGCCATTCATAGAGAACCCTCTTTGTTATGCAGTTTCTACCAGGATGAGATGCCCAAGTCAAAGCACTTTGAATCCTACCATCAGTTGGAGACCCAGGGAATTTATAAAATGCATTTCCTATGGCATGGGTAACTCAGCCTTCCTAATCCAGAACAGAAATACATGCAGTCTCTGAATTTCTATCTTCTTGAAGTGAAATGTCCACCCCTACCACCCACATAACAAAGATATACTGATCACCTCAATCATGTCAGAAGAGTCTCAAGGCCCTATCAGTGTCACTTGAATGAGCACTGAGAACTCTCGACAGCTGGAGAACCTCAGTGGTGAAGCTTGCTGAAGGGAGTGGTAAAGCATCACTGCAGACTCAAAAGAACAGTGGGAAAATCTCTATTACACTTGATGCTTTATTTTGAATAAAGGGGGTTCACACTGGGAATTGCATAAAATTGTGCCATGATTGCAGCCTATGAGATCAACAAATGGACCTCTGGATGGAGTGTTTTTTTTAAAAACTAGAAAAAAGTCATTTCAAATCCCATATTATTGATAAAATTAGCTGTCTGTGAATTTTAGAAAGATAATGTTCTGGAGAAAATATTTCTAGCTGAACATAATTCCCTATGATATTCCTAGTGGCAAAATGTTGTGACAGCCAGGGTTTAAGGCCAGGATGGCACTGTCCACCTCACTGCACTCCACTGCCAACCCTACTCTGTGGCCATCCAGAAAAGTGGGGGAACACCATACTTTGTCTTCTGAGCCATTTCAATGTCTTGTATTTAAGGAGGAAAGTGAGGCTCCTCCTTTCTAGCCTAATATATTTCTGGGGCTAGAACTGATGTAATGTTACAGTCAGGGATCAACCCCACTCAACCTCCAACTTCCACTCAGTGATGTCATCATCCTGCCCTTTCTCATTATTAATATTTGTTATTCCTTGGACAACAACAAGCAACAAGCAACAGTGGCTCATACAATAAATCTAGTGGTGCCAAAACAAATAGACACAGTCTTGCCCTCCATTTCTTGGGGTTTAAGACACAAATGATACTGTGCAAAGAAAAAAAGGGGAACAAATGCAGAATTAAGGATGAACACTTCCTCTTTTGTCCCATATCTTTTGTTGTCTATCTGACTCAATGAAGAAAATGTTTGAAATATGTATCTTTATTACTGAGAAATTGAGAACATGGAGATGATTTAGGTCTTTCAATAGCTCTTGAAAAAGCTATTAGGTATCTTTAAGTAATTAAAGTAGGTTTAAGTAATTAAAGTAGGTTTAAGTAGTTAAAGGATCTAGAATTTTTAGACAAAGAATTCAGTTTAATTTGGGGGGTAGTATTGGCAAAAAGAATATACTTGGATATTATTGTTATTTCTAAATACAGAAAAAATGTAGGAGTATTGAGCAAGTTACTTGATCAGGACTGAAAACGTTCAATATTGTACCGAAACACTTCTTTATAATATATATTACTCATAATTTTAACTTAGAATCCTGATTGTTATTACATATTAACTTTGGATTGGAGGCATCCTCTAAAGCTGGTTCTCTGAAAAGGTAAAGAGCTGTGATGCATAAGAGAAATCAAGTCTAGCAAGAGACTCAGATGAACATCTGTTGTGAATGAAAGAATGCGAATGCCTTTTTGTTCCTACTCCTGTCTTGCTCTGCTTTATTCTACCCTGCTAAATTATCTACTACTACTGCAGTGTCTTCTTGCATTCATTTAAAATATACTTTGTTTCTATCTTTGTCCATCTGGTGAATATTTTTTTTTTCTGCCCGATCATTTCTTTTCTCTTCTTTTTTTTTTTAAAATTGAAATCTTTATTGGTACATTACATGTACACATCATGATTGCACTCCACAATGGGGATTTGTACTAGTATAAGACACAACTTAATTCTCATTTTTTCTTATAGCCCTACCCACCCTACCACTCCCCTGTATACATAAACTTTGTTTCCTTTCTTTTTTGTTATAATCTCATGATTTTTCCCCTTTCACCCTATTTCACTTTGAGTATTTTCTATGTGTTCCCTGAAGAGCTTTCTTTCCCCACAGTCAGGTCATGTGATTGGAGAAAGCTGACTCCACCCTCCTGTTGCAGGGCATTCACATGACCTGTCAAATGAACATGACACCCACAACTACCAGTCATGGTAAATCTTCACCCTTTTGCTAGAGATGTGAGAGGTCTGGAGGGAGGACAGTGGTGTGGAAAGTCTCATAAGAGAGTAGTGAACTGATCTAAAAGTATGGAGTGCCATTTTTCCGCCTTGGGTTGTGGTGGTGGAATTTTTTTTTTTTTTTTTAAGGAGTCGACACAGAAGGGGTATGATTCCAGGATGTTTTGGAGATATTATTTGGATTCCTGAAATCATTTGTTGGCTATTGAGCGGGTAACATGTTTTATTTTTTTAAGTCAGTTGGGCTGGGTTACTGTCAAACTGTAAGATGCATTTGAATGAATACATCTCCCCCAAACCCAGAGCTAGGAATTTTAAGAGATTAAACTAGAATCATTTTCTACTCTGCTCTTTGTTTTTGTCAAAATAACTAACGTTTTGGTATCTTTCTGGATGTTTTCATGCAAAGTGAGTGCTGCCTACATCTGCCCATTACTCACATTTAGGATGGTGAATGTGCCAGTTGTTCTTCAGGTTATGAATCAGTGACTGTCTGAGCTATAGGTCGGATTGTGAGTCCCTCCCTCCTGACCATTCTCTGGCTGAATCCTGTCTCCAGAGAGGAAATGTTTCTGTCACTCTCCCTCTTCCTGAGGAAGCTCGTCTCCAGCCTTGCAAAGTCATCAGGCCTGAAAAAATCACCGTGGGCTGTGATAACAGAGCGGATCCCTCCCTGCTGCTAATTATGCTGTCTCTCCATAGAACCACTCAGCTCTGCACTGTCCCCAGACCAAGCGATTTGTCTTTCCTGGCACAAACACAGAGTGTGCTATAAATGCAGGCAATCAGGAAACTTCAGGAAAAAAAGGAAAGGGAGGAAAAAGAGAAGAGCTGTTTTATGTTCTATTATTAATAACATGATAACTTTTATTACTTCTTACTTTATGTCTCCTTGGTTTGACTTATTTCCGGGAGGTGGCATTGTCCGAGGGGACAGTGCTATCTTATTCTTAGCCCAGGCTTCTCTGTTCATCTAATATATAAATCTTAGAGCGTCCTGTATTCTATTTCTTTATTTGTTAAAAGAGCAATTGAAATTATTATTATTTATTTTTAATTTTTTTTGAGACAGGGTCTCACTTTGTAGTTCAGGTTGGCCCTAAGCTCACTATATAGCCCAGGTGAGCCTCAAACTCAGTGATCCTCCTGCTTCCGCCTCCCAAAATCTGGGATTACAGGCATGAGCTACCACACCCGGCATTAATATGTGATACTGGGGATTGAACTCAGAACCTTGCAATTGCCAAGCAGACACCAAAACCACTGAGCTAAGTCCTCAGTCATCAATTGTAATTATTAAAAGCATTAATGCATATCTCACGTCAACATCATCAGATAATGCATACCATGAAAGGAGGCACCTGGATGCAGCATGTCTTGCAGAGATCATGGTGCTCAGTAGCTGGGGAGTTTCTTTGCTTCTCCCTTCAATCTCCATTGTGTCCCTCACACAACCCCAGCTAGACTGATCACATTGTTTGTCTATTAGAATGGGAAATTCCTCACAAAGTAGTAGTGGGGATGCCTTGAAGGATGTCTATTATACTAAATATATATTCTTTTGTCCCTGCTGAAATACCTCTCACTTTGTGTTTAGTATCGAGGCCTCTACTGGAATGCAACACCTCCCACCTTCACATACTTGGAAGATTTGACTGATTGCTAGCAGACATCAGATTCTGGAGATGTGAGGCACAGAATGAGAAAGTGGAAGGCAGACCAGGGCTCGATGATGTGTTGGTGTCTGATTTTGGTGGGGCAAGAATAAGCTGTTGAGAGAAGCACAAGACACCACCTGGCTCACCAGAGCACCAGCGTCACCTGGAGAGCAGCAGTTGATGGTTGTCAAGGCAGGTGCTCCACTGCCTCTCATGAGACACTACACTGGGGACCCTGAGGCTGATGCACCTGCTCATTGCAGGAAACCTCACCAGGTGTCACATAGGTCAGTCTGGAGGACAGGAGGTGATCTAAAAAGAATTTAAAACAGTAAATTTGATACATTGTGGGTGGAATAAGTGAGATGCCAAATAGAAACTAGTACAGAAATGTAGATATCAGCTCACAGATGATTCTGTGATCATCCATGAGTAGAGGCAGAGGAGGAAGTGTACCCCTGAGACTGGGAGCTGAGGTCCCTGAACCAAAGTTGGGGCCTCCCGGGAAGGGACCAGAGCCCTCCAATTGCTGTCTGGAATACAACATATGACAGAGAAGGATAAGAGCACATGGCAGGTGGACACGGGAATGGCAGGGCTCCTTTCCAGAGCACAGTTGCTCCTCTAACAGTTCCACTATTCCCCATGGAAACTGAAGCCTGTGAGTGTTCAAGTCCCTACTATAAAGTGGTGTGTTTTCATACAGGCTTCACAACACACCTGCATTCTTTAGCTTTGTGTATAATAATTAACACAATGTAAATACATAGTTGTTATGCTGTATTGTTTAGGAAATAGTAACAAGAAAAAGTCTATACATGTTTAGTATAAACACAGTATTAAAAAGTATTTTGTATTCAAAGTTTGTTGAATCTTTACATTTGGAACCAGTGGAGAGACAAAGCTAGCTGAGCAGGTTGGAAAAGAGCACTAAGAATGATCAGCAAACAGAGAAATGACCAGAAGAAGGAAGCTATTACAATGATATAAGGAGAATTTCTTCTTCTCATGTGTCTGTATGTTTGCTGAGTTTACTGAGGATTGTGTCTAAGTTTTTAATTTGGTACTAGATGAGTATTGTCATCTACTTCAATTACCCAGTTTTCCTTAGACACTGTTTTGCACCATCTGTGCATCAGGAGCAACTGTGAGGCTAGTTCTTTATGCTCATTCTTGGACCTCACACCAGATCTTCTGAATGCTTGCCTCTTAATGCAGCTTGCCTACCTCCTACATTGTTACTGAGGTTTGTATTATAGCATCTTCAGATTTAAAATTGGGATAATCAATCCCCAAGAAAAAGTAATTCTTTCTGTCTTGGATGAGGAGTGATGTCCTTGTGAAGTTCTAGTCTACGAGTCTGTTCAGTATCTGCCTAAATGGTCTGCTGATGAGAAATGTCTTTTTGTCAATGATTGATAGTATAACATAGGAAAAGGGCAACAAATTCTCAAGAATATGAACAGACTGCTGATCCAGGAACAGGGTCATACAACTAGAGAAGTCAGACATAAAAATCAGAGGAATTCCAGGGTGCAAGAGGTCAATGAGATAGACCTCCCAGCTGGACTGCCTAGTACCGCTCACTGGCCTTGGGAAGCCATTGCAGGAATCTAAGGCCAATGTCTTGGCATTTCCTTTAGTGTTATTGCACACGATTTGCTTTTCATCATTGTCGCTGGCACTGTCATGAGCATAGGCCTGACACACAAGTGGTTGAGTTGTTTCCCTTTGGTGCATAACCTAAGAAAGGCCAACATCTCTGATGCTGTTTTCCATCTTCCATAATGAAGCCATTGTGCTTCTCTCCTGCAGCAGTTGGAAGTATCACCTATATAAATGGAGTAGAATGTATTTATTAAGTGTCTCCCATGTATTTGGTCTTCTTTTGGAAATAGCATTCTTGCTTTTGAATGGATTCTAGTTTCTTAAAAGAGAATCTATATGTGGAAGCAGTCTGCACTGTGCAAACACTGTGAATGAAGCTCTGTCATTTACAATGCTGAGTAACTCGGTTAGGCTTTCTCTTAGCAGCTACATTCACAACTGAAATAAGTAAGTTTTCACTATGTGGGAATCTAAGCAACAAATCTCAAATATCTTTAACTGAGGGCTACCAGAAGGGATTCAACTATACTAGGCATGCTTCTGGCAAGTGTGAATCCTCAGTAAGGGGAGAAAAAAAAAGAGAGAAAGTAAGAGAGTGAAGAATAAAAGACAGGGACATAATATAGAGGACTTGAAACAATTTAGAGTAACTCCAGAGTGGTTGGATAAGAGTGAACACCGAAAATTTTAGTATAGGAACTATTCTAAGTTTGCCACTGCTACATATCATAACATTATTTTTCAGGGAAGACATCCTGGAAATTTTTCTTTACCCACTAGGATCAGAGATGTTAAATCACTTGAGCTGTAGGGTGGATAACTCATGCCTTTGAGAGAGGAAACAGACCAGAGGCCCACAGAGACCACAGAATCAAGTTTATAACACTATAGACTCTGATGCCTTTCCCTGATATTTAGGGATAATAGCCAGATGTTTGTAGCAAATATTGAAAGAGCAAAATCTGAATTACAGAATTGACGGCATCCACAAAGAATAGTGCAAGATCCTTGGACATTAATTGCATAGTTTATGTGTGTGTGTGTGTGTGTGTGTGTGTTTGTGTGTGTGTGTGTGTGTATGTGTGTAAACGCATGCATGTACATCTAATTTCAGGTAGCTGTTATGTCTCTGCAATCGGTATTCAAAACTGGATGCACAAAATTGATAGTTCTAGTGAGACAGAAGTGAGATAAATAGAGTAAATGATTCAAAGGATGAGAAAGAAAACAGTATCCAAACTGACCCAGAACAGAGGTCTTTTCTTAGGTATGGCTGACTAAAAATTTCAGGAATTCTCTGTTGAATACTGTAATTAATGCTGCTTGTGTCACATTATAGTAATATAATAGTATAATGTATAAATTATATATCATAACAATTATAAATAATAAAAAATTTCCTGAAGTCTTACTTTTGTGAATACTAACGTAATAACAACTAAATTTCACTGTCACAATCAGTACCTATTACTTCAGTTACACTGTATAACATTCAGAAGGTTTCAACTGTTAACAACAGCAAATATCTAAGTTAGCTTATGTATTTGGAGTCAGCTAATCTTTGCTGGCCTTGGCAGATCTGGGCTGGGCCTGTTTCTCTGTGATCATATTTGGCTCAGACAGTCCACTTCAACAATCTCGGTCAGACTTGCTCCCATGTCTAGGGCTTGAATTATTTAGGATGGCTACCGCCAAGACATTGGGGAGCAACTTGGCTCTAGCCACAGATCACAAAGCTGTGGGTCAGCTGAGTGGTTCTAGTGTTGGCTGGAGTATCAGTTATCTGTCAGTTAATAAATATAAAAATTATAATAAATTATAAAAAGTCAGTGGCTTAATGCCAGGCATATGAATTGTCTCAGATTTACCGTGACTTAAAGAATCTAGGTGTAGGTTAGTTGGGTTCTCTCCTTCCAGGCTCAATTAGGCTCCAATTAGGATTGCCTGGGTGTGGTTACTTCCGGAGGGTGAAGCAGGGGAGAATGTTTCAGATCAACTCAGGTTGTTGGCAGAATTCAGACCCTTACAGCTGTAGAATTGAGGCCATTAGTCCCAAGGACCTCCCAGAATCTTTCCTGTCATATCAGCCTCTCCCCATTTCACACATTTGGATGTTTCCTTTTTCAAGGCTAGATGGAGGCAAGAGCTTGTTTAGTAAGATGATCTTGTGTAACTAATGTGATCACACAACTGACATCCTGTCAGCTCTGCCATATTCTCATGATTAGAAACACATCACTGATATTACCTTTACTCAAAGGGAAGAAATTTCATAGACCAGGAAGTGGGAATAAATGGGTGTTATCTTAGCTCTACCTATCTCAGCTGGGCTTACATATCAGTCTTCGGATCACTTAATTGTCAGGAGTTCTAGGGAGGGATGTTCACATGGCAAACAGAGATGTGGAAATATAGAAGTGTTTTTTTTTAGTTTCCACTTGTTCCTCATCTGCCAAACTAAGTCACAGGGCTCGGAGACAAAGTGGGTGAGAGGGCATCCCAAATTTCCACAGAAAAGGCTGTGAGTCTAGAATGATGAAGATTTGGTTCCAGCAACACTACGTGCACTTCTGACTGAGTATTCCAGGAATTCAGTGCTAAGCAAGTCTCATGTCCACCTCCTCTGTCCACTATTTATTGAAGAATGAAGCATCTCATGTGTTGTCACACAAGTGCTTGCAGTCCTAGTTGCAGCCTGTCTGCTGACACCCTCTCAAGGCTTTTTGCTGTTCACGCTTCCACAGGGATGAGAACTTGCATGAGTCTGCTGCGGCTACCCTGGAGATAAGAACACATGAACATGTTTGAGCAAATGTACTATTCCCAAGACTCCTAGATTCAATGACCCTCTTCTTCAGATCAGAAGAAGGGAGAATATTGTTTTACCTACTCTGTATCCTACTCCTTATCTCATGAAATCATTCATGAAATTAATTTCTGCTCACCAGCCCTGTCTTTCCAAAGATAAGGCCAACTGGTGGTGCTCTGCTCACTCACCACTGTCTTTCCAGATGTCTGAGAACTACCATCTTGATACTCTTCTGATTTAAAGAATGCTCTTGGATGTGTTAGGGTTTAATGCTTCTCAACATTGGTTACACCTTAGGGTCACATGAAGAGATTTTATAAATTTCCACATCCAAGATTGCACCCAAGAATGATCTATACAAATCAGAACCAGACCTTGGCACATAAAAAAAAAATCCAGATGATTTTAATGTGCAGTTAAGATTAAAAACCTCTATTACAGATGGACAGATAGAGTGGAGCATCTCAGATAACAATTGCATTCAAGATATAAGAGCTCAGAATGAGTGTAGAAAAGTTTATTTGTGTTTGACAGTGACAAAAAATTGTCTCTGTCGAGTTTTTAGCAAGAGATTTTCTCTACCTTTAGATGTAGATAGAACTACACATGCGTCTGGTATCCTAAAGCCACAGATGGTAAAAACAAAACTTCAGAGGAATTTATTTACTTGCCCAAGTAAATAAAATTAAAATATATCTAAAGACTTGACCCCAGAACAGCTTTTATTTCCCTCATACCTTTGATATCAATCTATTTTCAAAACATGCATTTGAAAATTTGTGAACAATAAGTTCTATCATGTTACTCATATGCAGAAAACTACAATTTCATGTGTTTACCAAGTTCCAAGTATGTCCTTCAGAAGTAGGACAATTCTAGAAAAGTAAGCTAAAGGAGTTTTCTAGAGTGAAACACCAAAGAAGCTATTTAGTTCTCTTGGCTCAGAAGTATCAGATACTTCTGAAGTTCAAACATAAAGGTTTAAAGTACACATTAGAATATTGCCTATTTATTATTGAAAACCTTATCTATTTTTCTTCCAGCACTGAGATATTAAACTCAGGGCCTTTGCACTGAGCTACATCCCTAGCTCTTTATTTTTATTTGTCTGATTTTTGAATTTTAAGGTAAGGTCTCACTAAGTGGCTGTGTTGCCCACGTGGCACTCAAACTTGTGATCCCTCTGCCTCAGCACCCCAGATTGATAGGATTTTAGGCTTGTATTACCTCATGCAGCTTCATTTGTCTTTAATCTAGACAGACAACTGTTAGGGATCTTAAGAAAGAAATATTATTATTTGTAAGTCTTCATATATATTTAATGTTTTTGAAAAAAGTTTCTTCAAATGGTCTATAAATATAGATTTACTATCCACGTTTAAAGCTGCTATTTCTCAAGGAAGAATTCAGTTGTGTCTGATGAACTCACTGTTCCTTGTGCTGTCTGTAACACAAGACTCAATCATAAAAGCGTGGGTCTTAGGTGGCTGTAAGTTATAGAGTTACTTGACTATGGAAATAGACCTCAAACCCACAGTTTCTGAAATCTGTTGGTCTGGAGCAGGATATTAACCTTGCTTTTCTTTTTTTCTGTAAGGGCCTTCTGGCAGGGAGTTTGTCAATTCCCAGAGAAAGAAATCAACTCTGCTCTTAGCCTTCCATTCGGATGCAAATCCACCAATATAGAGCCTGCCACCTTTCTTTCTTTCTTTCTTTTTTTTTTTTTTTTTTTGAGGCAGAGTCTTGCTTTGTAGTTCAGGCTGGCCCTGAGCTCAGCCTCCAACTCACATCACAGCAATGCTCCTGCCTCTGTCTACCACCGAGTGCTGGGATTACAGGCATGAGCCACCACGCCCGGCACTGTGGTATGTGGTAGTGGTTGCTGCTGGGTGTGAGTCACCATGCCCAGTATTGTATGTGGTTGCCAGGGATCGAATCGGGTCCTTGCGCTTGCAAGACAAGTGCTGGAACCACTGAGCTAAATCCCCAGCCCTGCCACCTTTATTTCTTACCTGATGGAGTTACTATGAACCCACCCTAACTGTCAAGAGCTGAGTCCCAGTTCGTTACTCTCTCTAGTCAAAACTAGGCCTGCACACCCTTCACTCTCAGGAGCCCCTCAGTAAAGGCACTTGCCACCTTTCCCACAGTGCCCAGGGCCTCTCAACCCACTTTAGTACTTCCTCACATGGTTCTGTGGTGCCATCTTGTGCTCCCTCCTCTTGAAAACCATGTGTAATAAGCTGTCTTCTCTGTGCCATCCAGCTCCTCGTAGGTTGGCCTCAGCATACTTAAATAATTATAAAGCCTGTATTAACCTGAAGGAAATATAAGAATTGTCACTTGGAATATGTCCCCAGGTGACATGGACGCTGCTCAGTTTGAGGGGAAATTTTGGAGAAACCCTCTCCCAAAACATCTGGAAGCTGCCGTGGTTCCATGTGTTAGTGGAGGATGAAGAGTGAAGGCAAAGGTGGATGGAAGCCAGCAACATAAGGAGAATGTGAAGGTCTGTGGTTCATTTAATCATTACACTCCAATGTCACTAACTCATTTTCCCATTATTGGAGTCCCTCCTGAAAGCTGTGCTGTTATCATTCTGTTTCATTCCTACCTAGCATTTTGTTCGTTACTGGACAGTGCAGAAAAGGAAGTTAAGAGATTGGTTTTGTGTCCAGCTTTAGTTCTGTCAGTGAACTGTTGTGACCTTGGGAAATTCACTTGCTATCTCTAAGTCTCAATCTTCTCTTCTGTAACGTACAGACAGCAGATTTACCATGAGTATTAATCGTTTTATCCTACAGTAACAAACTACTTTACTGGGTGGCTCATACACAGCAGAAGTTTACTTTCCACAGTTCTGGAATCTGGAAAGTCCATAGTCACCATGCCAGGCAGCTCACTTTCTCATGTGTCCTCATATGGTGGAAAAGGTGAGCTGGCTCTTAGGATCCCTTTCACAAGGCTACAGATTTGGTTCACGAAGGCTTTGCCATCACTTGGGGATTTCCACAGATGGATTTTGGCAAGACACAGAGTACTCAGCCCATTACACAACCTCATACAGGGTTAATATGAGGATGAAATGGATCAAATGCCAAGACAGTGCGTAGTGCAGCCCATGGCGCATGGCTAGATTTCAGAATGCAAGCTATTGTTATTGAAGTTATTTTGAGGCTAGAAAAACAGAATTACAATCAATTTCATTGTCTCGCCATTTATATAATGTAATTTTATGCCTGGAGTTGGGGATTAAGAACAATGGTACACAATTAAAAGAATCTAAAAATAAGATTCTACTGTACTTGGTGTTCTACAAAGCAAAAAAGCAGTATGCCAAGATGGAACTTTCTAAGATTTTTCTTTAAATGAAAAAGCTACAATCAATGTAATTTTATTCTAGGATTTGATTCTCATTTTTTCCCCTTCCCTCATCCCCCTGCAACCCTCTATCCCCTATATACATAAGATTTGTTTCCTTTTTAAAATTACTATCACATTCTTTTTTCCCCTCATTATTTACCCCTACACCCTCTCTCCTTTTAAATATTTTCTGTTTCATAATATCAACTATACATACTAGAGCTCATTTACACCTTCATTTTCTCATACCAAAGAAAAGATCTGATATTTACACATCTGTGACCTATTTATTTCCCTTATGAGGATGTCCTCAAGGTACATCCATTTGAGTATGAATGACTCAATCTTATTATTTTTAATGGCAGAATAATACTCCATTCTATAAAAGAACCATATCTTCTTTATCCAGTCTCCAATTGATAGACATTTTGGTTGTTTCCAATATTTAGCAATCACAAACTGAGCTGCTATAATCATGGGTGTACATATGCTACTGTGATATGAAGCTTTTCATTCTTTTGTGTGTATACCTAGCAGAGCAATCAGATTTGATCTCAGAGTGAAGTCAACTGTCTCTGTCTGGGCCTCTGGTTCAGTCCTTCCATCACCAACCCGGGGATCATGGTATATCCCCGTGCAGTGTGGACCTGTGATTGAAATAGTGGCTTTGGAAAAATGACTCGGTTAGCCCCAACACATCTGCTGTGCACCATGCTTTTGGAACATACAGAAAGCTTCACCTGGATGTTCTGTCAGGGGGTCTAGGAGAAAGATGGGAAATCCCCATTTCTTCTGTGTTCATCACTGACAAAAATGACAGAAATACTTTGATTATATTGTTATTCTTATCTGTGTAGACAAAGACAGTAGAAAAAACACTTAAATCCAGCTGGGTCAAGATTAAATATTGTCCTTGTGCATTTGAGGGTCATCTTTCACAGTAAAACTTTAGAAACATCTGACTTTTCCATCTGAGGTAAAAACAGCAAGGATTTGTCTCAGGGAAAAGATTATGCATTTCAGTGGGAAGAAAGACAATTAGAGAAGAATAATTTAAGGCAAGCCACTGAGTATACAGAACAAATAGGGACAGGATTGCTATGCACAGGGGATTATTTCTACATTAAATGGAGCAAAAGATGTGGGTGTAACCAGTGCTTTCCAAAGTTGAGGGTAATGTTTTTTAAAATGCCTGATAATAAATTTAATTTAATACATTTAAAAATAAATTTAAAAAATTAAATAAGATAGAATAAAAATATCAGAATGCCTTACATTTTGTCAGTGTTTGTGTGTGTGTGTGTGGGGGGGTGGTTTGCAACTACAATCCATTTCTTCAGTAGAACTTGGCTAAAAAAGAGTTTGAAAAAATATCGCCTTAGATATTTATTGAAATGATTTAGGATACTGACACAGACCAGAATTGAATAACTTTGAATCAAGAACAATGGTATACAGTGAAAAGAACCTAAAAATAAGATTCTGACATTTGTTGTTTCATAAAGCAGAAAACCAAGATCCCTAGATAAAACTCCCTGAGATTGTTTTCTGTGCGATAAAAGTGCAAGCACTGTGATTTTTATCCCTCTCAGAGGACTCTGCCTCCAACCCAGTCCTGCCTCCAGGTGCATAATGCAAGGATGGGCCCATGGTAAAACTCAGTTTTCCCTCTGTCTCTTTTCTTCTACTTAAGTGGACAACCTCTGCTTGCTACACAGAGCTAGCCAATACTGCCTCTCTAATATTGTGTCTTCTCTTTTGAGAAGTGAAACAGGTCTTAGCTCACAGTCTAGCGCAGGGAGGGTTTCTGTTTATGGCAAGCAGCATGTTTTTCTGTTTTATTCTAATGGGATTTCTCACATAGTTTTGTTTCCAT
Source organism: Petromus typicus (assembly GCA_004026965.1). NCBI lineage: Eukaryota > Metazoa > Chordata > Mammalia > Rodentia > Petromuridae > Petromus > Petromus typicus. The sequence goes on along the minus strand of PVIR01010783.1, from coordinate 30,937 downwards.
GCTTCTATTTCCACTTTGTTTCACAAGGCTTTAATTGTTTTCTTTTTCAATGATTTTATTTGAGCAAAAAATTGATGCAAAGAAATTATTAAATAGTACAGCTATGTTGAACAATACCAAAAATGGTCTGGGACTGCTTGGGGAGTTTGGGAATCATGTACTGGGATGTCTTTGACAACGGCACCATCTCTAGAGTCCTGGGTGGTCATGGGACTTACACTTAGCAGCAGGATGGGAGCTCTCTTCATGGAGTAGGTCGGACTGATGGCCATGGGTATTCTCCAATTTCCTACAGGGTGCAGGTAAACATGCCCGCAGAAGGTCCACTGTGCTAGCTTTCCAATGCTGTCATCTTTTCCATGCACTGATACTTTTACCCAGAGCAACATCCGGGGTCTTAGAACTATTAATTTCTCTCTATACTGGCCACACTATCCTGCATATGTGTGAGTATGTATATGTGTGTTTTTCTTATAACTGAGTATTGTTTCAGGAGGAAAACCAACCAATTCAATGGGAAAATAGAATGGAGACTGTATCAGTCAGTTTTCCAATGCTAGGATAAAATACCTCACACCCAAAACACAAAGGAGTAGTTTAATTTGGCTCATAGTTTCAGAAGTTTCAGTCCATGGTTAACTTGTTCCAAGGAAGGAATATGGTAGAAGGGCTTGGTGGAGAAAAGCTGCTAAACTCGTGGCATCCAAGAAGCAGAGAGCAGTGCTGGGCCCAAGAAGAAGAGGCTAGAGATCACATACAGTCCCCAAGGTCACATTGCCATGACTCACTTCCTTCACTTGGTTCTCACTTCCCAATCACCCATTCAGCTTTGATCTCATCAATGAAATAATTCATTGGTGATGTTAGTGCCCTCATGATCCATCATCTCTCTGGGAATCTTTTTATTGACTTAAGTCAATTATCCATCAAGAGTAACCAGAGACACAGGTATTGCTGGGGAAAGATGACTGATCTCACATGCAACCCCTTTGAGATCTGGTAACATTGGCTGGCCAGGCCTCTGTGGAAATTAGGTAAGCCTTTGTGTGTAGGGAACTGGAAGAAATCAGTCTGAGGCCTAACGTGTACACAGGCTTGCCTGCCTTTCTCTGTTGGAAGAGTCTTAAAATATCACACATACAGTAAGGAACATGAGCCTCAGTTTTCCTTCCTGCTGTACAGCACACTCCTAATATAGAGCAAGGAGGACAGTAGGTGCAGTGAGAACTGCCCTTTTTCAGTCAGTGTCAGCGTCAGAGCTAATTTAGCTCTTCCTGAGTTGCTGGGCACAGCCATTACTGTGATTCTCTGCATCCCGACTGGTGTGAGAGCAAGAGGGCTGCCATGGTGCCCATTTTGCTACTTACTGAACATGCCACTCTATCCATCTCTTCCCTGTGCACAGATTGTTTCTTATACTAGGGTAGAACTTCACTGGTTCCTTCTTTTGAAGACTCACTTTTATTCCAAACTTGATGATTTTTTTCCCCTCTTCCCTAATGCACTCCTCTCTGAGCAATATAATTTGGAAAGCAATGGTTTCATCCTGATGAAGACAACTTTGTGAGAGCAGGTGGCAGATTTTGAGGGCAAAGCTCAGGATCCTCTGCAGCTTTGGCTCTACTTGTCTTGCTAGTTCACTGGAGCAGGAACCACAGTTGGGATGAATTGCTTGGGCAATTTATTCCTGGGCTGGTTGTTCAGGGCAGGAGAGAAAGAGGTGAGGAGACCAGAGGACTCTCATTAGAAGCTAAAAATAATCATTCTTGGGCTCCTCCTCTTCTTGCTCCTGCCTACTCTTACAACAGGGAGATCTTTTGAAAGGGATTCCTCTCCCCCATATCCCATCCCCTCTGCCTTCTCTCCTTTGGCCCATTGGTGATGACAATTCATTTGAATGGCAGGATTTTTCTGAGCTGGGATAAGAGAGATACAGGAAATCACTAATGAAAGAAGTCTTTATGCCTCATGTCATCATCACCTTAGGATGAGGAGCAAACAGAGAGTGATGATGAAAGTCAAGTTCTGAATAGCAAAGGTGCCTAAGGACTCAGAGGTATAAGAGATGGAACGTTTGTCTACCAAAGACAAGACCACAGCTGAGATGGTGAGCCTCACTTCTTGGAGTTACGTCAGTGGGATTTCAGATCATACCCTGAAAGTACAGAAGTTTTTGGATACTTTGCAATGTTGCCAGTGGTATTCATGGGGATAGACTAAAAACATGCCCTTCTGCCCAAAATTTCTGATGTGCTTCTACCTTGTATACCTATGCAGCCAGGATTATGTGGTGAAGCAATTAACTCATCTAGACTTGAAATGAAGTAGTAGTTCCCCTAATGTTGAGTTGACTGCACTCGGAGTTCAAATGCAGAATGATTCTATTTATACCAAGGATTTTTTACCTTCAATTGTGATTTCCAAGGTCAGTAGAAAGGCTTTTCTTCCCTGCCTGCCATCTCAATGAGTCTGAGTGGCATAAAACTCTACAGCCCAGCATAGAATGGTGGTTGCTTTCCCTTATCCAAGTGCCGATGCAGTATAGGTTTGATGGGTGGATCTGAAGCTGTTGGCCACAGACCAGACCACAAGTGTCTGCATCACCTGGGGCCTACAGTTCTTGCCCTTCAGTGAAGCACGCTTGGCCTGGGAACCTGTGGAAGCAGACAGTGGTATGTGCTTTAGCCTGTCCTCTAGGTGAGGCTGAGGAGCTCAAGGCCAAACTTCCTATCTGATAACTCAGAAAGCCAAATCTGTCCCTTTGTTTTATACTTGACAGGAAAACATATAAAATTCAAGAAGTGTCTTCTATCGAATAGCTCAAATAATTTTTATGAAGAATATTTATGAGGTGTCTCTGTCATAATCATGACTGGAAGTAAATAGAACTATAACGACCTCATGGAACCATACTCAATGCCAAGGGATTACCTAAAAAAAGAATGTCCGTATGTATGTTACATCTTATTCCCTTTAATAATGCTCATTTTAAAATTGGAAAAACATTTACTTTCAGCATATTAGAAAGTGGAAATTAGAATTCTGAACAATGAAAATATGTATATGTATATATATGTATATATATATTTGCAGTATTGTGATTATATCCAGAACCTTTGTACTAAGCTACATCACCAGCCTTGACTTGAATAAAATGAGAAAGACAAGATTCTAATTCAGAGGTAAATCTAAGTGACATGTTTTTTGAGAGATCACCAGTAGGACATGTAGCCATCATTATGAAATAAATCCTTCAAAAATCAATAGTTTTTGAAAATTGGTTATGTAATGAGATCTGCTGGTAACTCCCAACAGTCCTAGTGTTCCCATGAACAGCCTCAGTAATGCTGTATATTGGATGATATGGAGTTCTTTAACCTCCAGTGTCAAATACAGGAGCCAGAGGTAGAATAAATCTGGATGATACCACCTGTCAGAACGCAGGACTTTAGGATAACGCTTTGCGCATGAACACTTGGAGGGCATTTTTCTTAAATCACTGTATTTACCAAGCCATCAGTTCAGCCAACAAAAGGCTAGCCAACAAAAAGTTGCTAAACTCTTTTGTAAACATCAGCAAGTGAATGGTTTGGGTAGTCTTGAACCCCCCACTCTACACTCCCAATTCTTATACTTCAAGCTGTCTAATTTCACAGAAGTGCATGTTTTCATGCAATTGTCAATCACTGTGAAAGAGATAAAATTATTTTTAAATTTTCTTGATGCATAAATAAGGGCTACTTACTCTACATTTTTGTTTGGAAAATAAAAGCAATATTTGAGTTGGCAGTTATTTTATTCTTCACATAGCTATTCAGTGGCTAAGATCAATTTTGGAAATTGTTTATTTTCCACACTGTTTCATTTGCCAATCACCCCCTCTTAACAAAGGTTGCATTTCCTGTGATGAGAATTTAATATGGGCTTACTCAATGTGCTCTCTTCTGATTTGCCAATTTGTATCCAGAACTTGACTTTATTAAAAAAAAAACCAAAAAACACATATCTTCTGTGTTATTGAAGCAAGCTTGGTAATGAAATCTGGAATTTTATTTTCAGGCTTGAGAGGAACCTTAGCAATGACTTTTCAGCTGAAGAAACTAATGTATAGAGTTGTCAACTGAGAGCCATGTGGGGACTCATGCAGAAAAATAATCTAAGAGTAGGATCTAGAATCTGAGATCTCCAACATGGTCTCTATCCATTATGGCCACTGGCGTGATCTGCAGCTAACACGTAATTCCAAATAAAGCAGTGTATTACTCCCAGTATCTGGTGTGCTCTTCTATCTTTATCTGTCAATGCACACATCACCAAGAAAGTTTTTAAGACTCAAAGATTTGAGAAAATGAGTTTCTCACTTTCTAAATTTGCAGATTATTTACTTGACACTGACTTGCCTTTAGAGGAGATTTTTTTTAACTGTAAAGACACTTTTACACTATTTAAAACACAGCTTTTCCTCTGGTATGAAATTATTTGTTTTTCCTTTTTAAGAATAAAATTTCATTACATTTATTTTGGAGCATACTTTTATAAGGAGAGAGAATATTCTAATAATCCACAATAATCCATCCCAGATTCAACAGTTACTGAGGGTTCATGGTATTTATTTAAACTACTCCTTTGCTTTCTTTTTTTTCCTGAATTATTTTAAAGCACATTCCAGACATTGTTTCATTCTACCCCGGCATTCCTCAGTACACATCTCTAATGAGTTATGGATATTTTGCTATGTAAACTTAATGCTATTATCATAGCTAAAAATTATAATTACAGTGTCATTGAATATCCAGTTAACATTACAATTTCTTTGCTGCAAAAAATATTTTGAGAGTCCTTTTTTTTAAACCATTAAGCTTTGTGGCTATAAGTTTAGTATTCTATCAAACATTGCAAACAGAAATGAAGGAAAAAAGACGGCGAAGATGTAAACTTAGTAAGGAGGGTTTTCCCAAATTCTCACAGCTCTAATCTGGATACCATTCAGTGTGACAGGCTTCTCACTGGGTTCCCACAGCTGGTTAGTGTTTTGAATTCCAGCCCCATGAACTCATCTCAGGCTACAAGGGCTAATGCTCAGCGCCCAACCTAGTGCTGATATCTGTGATGACAGAGTAATGGGGAAAACACAGGCATTGTCTGTCTCTTTCTAAACGCACTCTCACCTCTGTAATTCTTCCATCTCTACTGGGAGCAAGTGAGTCTAATGTCTCTTGGATTCATTTAAGCCACCATGGTGGCAAAAATAATACCAATCAAACTTATTTCCATCAAGAGACCAGTGGAGCTGCTGAGTGGAGCCCGAATCCTTGAATACTCAGTTACACATCTTCAAGTTCAAGTTTCTGTCTCTAAGCTGAGCTTTAAAGATATATATATATGATATATATATTTCAAATATATATATGATATATATATGTATCTTGACATGATATATATGAAAAAAAAATAGAGACAGAAATATATATATTTATATCTATCACAATGATATATATATATATATATATACCACAATATTACATATACCACTATATATAATTTTGATTGTGACTTGCCTATCGTGCTCATAACAGATGAGTTTCCTTACAGAGTAAAGGTAACCTTCTTCTTACAGTAAAAAAAAAAAAAAAAAAAAACCAGCCAAAACCTCCACACGAAGCACTTTTCAAATCAGAGCTCCACTGTCCAGGACTTAGCTTTTCTTAGGGATCTCATTTGGCCTTTCCTAACATGCCATAGATTGTACATTACTCACTTCATGAAGCCTGAAATATGAATTTTTAAAAAACTGTCCTTACCTGGTCATGACAGTGCCCACCTGTCATCCTCACACTTTGGAACATTCAGGCAGGAGGATCAAAAGTTTGAACTTAGGTTGGACAACTTGGTGAGATCCTTTCTCAAAATTAAAAAAAAAAATATGAAGGATGCTAGGGATGTTCTTCAGGGCAAAAGTCCTGATTTCAATCTTCATTAACAGAAAATATATCTTAATGTAAATATCTTGTCTCCTTTCCATTTGCGCTGATTCATAACTCAGTGTGAATGAGCATAGGTTGTGAGAAGATGGAAGAGAGGTACTTTTCTGAAGCGGAGGGTGCACTTTGGCAGAGTGGACATAAGGAGTCTGGTGTTTGTTCTCCTGGAGCTTTACGTTCCAGTTGGAGAATATGGACCCTAAAATTCACACTTGAACTTTGGGAAAAGTGGTTTCTAATCTTGGCAAGTTGCTACAAGAACAATAGCGGAAAGTTTCTGTTGGCAGATACTTAAAAGATGTCTGTGGTGAAGTACTTTTCAAAAGGGTTGACATTTGGATAGGAAACTGATTAAGCCCAGGAGCTGGACATGAGGTTCTAAGAAAAGTCCTGAAGGAGAACTAAACTGGGCCTCAGAGAGAAAGGAAAGCTGGTGTTTGTGGCAACAACTTGCACATGAGGCCTGGGTCCTGGGGGTCTTCCAAGCCGGAAGTTTGGGACTTAGGGCTAGGGTGGTGTAGCATAGATCCAGCAGGTTTATGGGCAGGAATCCCATGTGGCAAGAATTCTCATACTCTTCTGGCCATCAGGATCATTTCAGGAATTTGTTACAACTTAAAATTGCTGGCCTGACCCCAAAGGTTTCTGATTAAACAGGTCTGGCTCCAAGTCTGAAGTTCTGCATTTCTAACACGCTCCCTGGAGACCCTCAGAATGCAGGTTCAGGCAACTGAATGCAGGTTCAGAACCAGTGCTTTAAAGGGGCACCTCCAGGTGGGTGTGATCTTTGCCTATCTTTTTCAGTTAACCCGAGAAAGAGAAACAGTTTATATGGCAGGGTATTCTTATGGTTGTGTTTTGTTTTGTTTTGTTTTATGGTTTTCTTTCTTTCTTTTTTTTTTTTAGACAGGGTTTACTTTGTAGTTCAGCTGGCCCTGAACTCATTATATAGCCCAGGCTGGCCTCGAACTCTTAGCAATCCTGCCTCTGCCTCCTGAGTGCTGGGATTACAGGTGTGAACCACCATGCCTGGTGATGGCAGGTGTTTTGATACCATTTGTTGTCATATTTCTGTGTTTTCTTAGGTTCTTTGCTTTATCTGTTCTTTAGAATAAATCTCAATGTGGAAAATGAATATCTAAAGGCGACTGAACCCCCATATCAAGTTGCTCCTTCTAGATTCCCAGGTAGCCTGTGGCTTTCCAAGGAGGAGGCTACTGCAACTGTGGCAAGGGTTGTATGCCACAGCCCCTGTCAGTATTCCTAAGGTGAAAAGGGGCCTGCCTTCCCCAGGGCTCCATCCTTCTATCAATCTGGGGCTCTCTGAAAATGCACTTAATCTTCTCAGACGTTTATACAAGAGTAAACCAAGTTAACAGGCCAGCGGCATCGTTGATCTCCAACCAGGAAGCATTCCAATCGTTAGGAAACATGGGTGAGCAAATGTTTACGGACCGTGTAATTAATAGGATGCCTTGCCCTGTCTATCGGCCCTTAGTACCGTATTTCCTGTTCAAGGCACTGGAAAGCAAAAATATTAGTTGCTGTTTGACCAAAGGAACAAGTGTCTTCCAAATGAACACATGATCTATTAGCAGTCCTGCCGAGTCTTCCCATGGGAACAGGCATTTTACTTTGTTTTACAGCTAATTTCTTTCTTACATTAGGTTCCCAGACACATCAAGTGCTTTGCATTGGAGGCTAAGTCAAGATTTATAGCGCAAGCCCATGCAATTCAATGTCAGACAACTCTGATAACATAAGGGCTGGAAGTCAACCATTTTCTCATGGGTTCTCATAAAAAAGTCATTTTAGCCAAATTGAGTTTGAATAGGGGGTGTGTCTCTGTGAGTTGTTAGACATAGACGCTCCCTACCCCTGAGCCCCTGGGAAGAAACTGGCTACTTTCTTTTGTTACAGTAGCAACAGAATATGCAAAGGAACTAAGTGATTCCTGGTTGATATTATTTTTTGATAATCCCACATAGATTTTGCTGCTTTTTTTCCCTTCTCTGGACTTCAAAGGGGGAAAAAGAAACCCTAACATTTTCCTCTCTTAACATTTTTGTATATGCCTTTTCTGCACTTGATTCCTCATTCAGTGTCTCATTATTTGCTCAGCATCTCTTAGTAATCGATGCATCTCGAGGGACTGTTTCCCGCTAGCAAAGCTACCATTTATATCAAGAAAAGATGATGACTCCTTTACTTCCTGTTTGGAAGCCCATGGGTTTGCAAACTCTTGAGGATAGGAGGACCTCAAGGAGCACTTAAAATAAGTTTCATTTCTACAACTGAAAGGGCAATGGGAGGTAAAATTACTTCTCTAGAAGTGATAGCCAGTTAGGAGCAAGAACATGGATGAAATGCTCTCTGCTGGAATTTTTAACCAATTGTAGGGTAAGAAGGGATGGAAAACATCTTGCTTCCTGTGGCTTCTACATTCTAGGTTATGAGGTAGTTGACTATAAGGAAGATGACCACTCACATCCTTCAGTGGACCTGATGTCCTACTGAGAAGACCTTAAAACTCTTGGGAAGAGACTGTACTGCAGGTGATTCTCTGTAGGGAGATGCTAGAGTGTCCCAAAGTTGGAAAACCAAGATAAAGCCTGCTCTAGGGAATAATGGAACACAGGGTATGTGTGTGGGGGGTGAGGTTCATGTGGGGAGCTGGGTGTGGGTATTCACCTGTGACTTAACACAGTACATTCATTCTCTTTTCAAAATATTCAAGCCAGGTGTGGTAACTTATCTCTATTATCCCAATACTCTGGAAACCTGAGGCCAGGAGGATGGCAAGGTCAAGCCCAGCCTGGGCAGCTCAGCAGTTAGCAAGAACCTGCTTCTAGAGAATAAAGAAAGAAAGACATAGGATTAGAAGTATAGTTCATTTTCAAGACGGGGGGGGTCAAACCCCCGAACAGCACACAATAACAACTAGAGTGGACATATTGGTGCATACCTGCAATTCTAGCTATTCAGGGGGCTGATAGGAGAGGATCACAAATTTAATTTAAGATCATTCTGTACAATGTGCAAGACCCCCTCTTAAAAATAAAATATAAAGGGCTGGGCATGTACCTCAGTAGCAGAGGATTTACTCAAAAAAGATGAGGCTGTACTTGGTTCAATCCCCAGTACTTCAAAAAGAACATAAAACAAAATTAAAACTCCCTCCTAGTTAAGGAGTGGGAAAGCAAATTAAAAATAACAAATCAAAATAAATTCAAAGATATGGTTTTAATTCTTGAAGATCTGCTTTTTTTTAACTGTAGGCAAAAACCAAACCAAAATATAACAAACACACACAGTATCCAAGAGACTCGGGTCCTGGAGGCTCTGCAATTTGGAGCAGAACCAAGGAAGCCAGAACTCACACTGGGAAGGATGCATGACTGATAATCTTGTTATAGTGGCCATGGTAAGTGACACTGGTGATGATGAAGACAGGGCTTGAGATAGGGAAGGAGATCAGTTGCTTCTCAAACTTTTCTGAGGACCTACCCTGAAGAAGCAGTTGTAAATACTAATGGTAATGACAGGGGAACCCAGCCCCCAAAGCAAGCTGCTAAGGGCATCTCTTCCACACTGTTTATCCTGGACTAAAGCAGTCCTGCCCCAAGTCAACTCCAAGAATAACAGTGTCAGTGTCAACCCAGTCGGAGGCTTGTTAGGAATCTAGAGTCTCTGGTCTCACCTTAATACTACCGAGTCAGAATCTTGGGAGTGGGGCCCAGAAGTCGCATTAAACAGGCTCTCCAATCAGCTCTTGCTTAGTCTGAAGTTTGGGGGGAGGCCTTAAAATAAGACTAGCATACATGAAGCACTCCTGGGCAGTAGAGGTTTGTTTGTTGAGACAACTTAGGAGGATTTATTGCTGGAGAGTTGTAGTCATTTATTTTATTTTGTTTCAGATACTTGGTTATAGAGACAGCTGAAATACTGAAAAAGAACTGATCTTTTTTTTCCTTTTTTCAAATGAGAACTAATTTCAGAAATTGTCAGTTAATTCTGATTAATTGAATGAAGTGAAGAATCCAGATGTATCCTCAGCACAAAAGAAGAGTAATATTGAGGCTTATGCCATCTTAGGATGCAAACAGTCAGTGATGCAGAACAAAATTGATTAATTAATTAATTGAAACAAGGTCTCAGTTTTGTAGTTCAGGCTGGCCCTGAGTGCAGCCTTGAACTCACAGCAATCCTCCTACCTCTGCCTTCCGAGGGCTGGGATTATAGGCATAAGCCACCATGCCTGGCATGGTGGTATGTGGTACTGATTGCTGGTGCGCATGAGTCTCCATTCCCAGCATTGTTATATGTGGTTACTGGGGATCAAACCTAGGCGCTGGCACTTGCAAGGCAGGTGCTAGAATCACTGAGCTAAATCCCCAGACCAGAAGACAAAATTTGAATGCTTTCCTTTTTACTATCTTGAATCTCCACCTGTAGAGTTAGCATTTAAAAAAGGGAACCTCCTTCTCTAGCTAATCAGCTCCAAGTTCTAAAACTTGTTTATTTCGTCTAAAATTTTACTTCCCTGAACAAACCTCATGTTGTCTTTCAGATTCTGTATCTTCTCTTGTGTAAGTGGGAGAGTAAAAGCTACCTCAGTGAAAATACAGTGGGCTAGATGAGCAAGGTCAAAGAAGGAGGTGTGAACAAAGTACGTGTCACTGGGCTTAGCCAGTGGCATCTCTTAAATAACAGCATATCATGGTCATGGTGATGATCACTGTGATGACAATAGTATTCTGCAGCTCAAAATCGATTAAGACCAGAAGGTCACAGTTTTTCCTTACTATTCCATTTGGAAGTTTTTGCATACATCTTATTCAACTATAACACAGATTCATCAAAGGATACAGTCCTTAAATGTGCAGTGCCATGATGTTCACAGTGCGAGCACAAATCAGTGGTTAAAGTCAGAAAGGAAACAGAGATTACAGTTGGTCATGGCCAGATCCCGGAAGCTTACCTCCATCCTATTCTCAAGCAGGGCCAGTATTCTGACTTCTAGCACCTAAGACTAGTTTTTTCTTATTTTTGAACATTTACTTAAATGAATTCTTGTACAATATATGTACCCTTTGGTGTCTAGCTTCTTTTACTCATTATGTGTGTGTATGTGTGTGAATGTGAGAGCTCCATTTGATAGTATTTTAATTTAGATTTGTGTTACATTAAAATGCTATTCTCATTGTCAGATATTTTATTGTAAGGTTTTAGCACAGTTCCTTTGGTGAACAAGTGTGCATATGTTTGTTGGGAATATTCATAGGAGTAAAGTGTCCGTGTATAGGATATGCATGTGCCTAGTTTTAATCGATACCACCATTTGTTCAAAGTAGTCACACCCACCTTCCTTTTCCTCAGTGGATTAAGCTTTTACTTGTTTCACTTTATCACCAACACTTGTTATGGCCTATCCTTCTTGGTGATATATTTAAAGTTTTAAATTTAAATTTCTATGATGTAGAGTCAAGTGAGTATCTTAGATTTTGTTATTGGCCAAATTCTTTTGGTATATGGGCATTCTGGTTTTTTTGTTCCTTAGTAGTGTGTTATCTCGATGCTTCCATTATGAAAGAAGACCACCATGTTCAAATCTTCCTCATGCAGATATGACTTATAATCATCCAATATATATTTATACATTAAAAGTACATAATTTTTCAGAGCAAACAATGAATAAATGCATTTCACAAAGAAAGAAAAGTGTGTTATCTCTTTTTTATTCATCTTTCTATAACCACTTTTATATATTCTGAATATCAGTCCTTTGCCAGATATATTAATTACAAATTCTTTCTACTCTGTGACTTGTCTGTTTTAATCCTTGGTAAAATGTACGTGGGTTTGATAGAATCATTTTGATAGGATTGTCAGGAAAAAAATATAACATTGCCAGTTACATTTAGATGTCAGGTAAGCAGCATGTAATTTTCAATGTAGATTGCCACACATATGGGGCAGTATGGCCAGAGACACCTTCATAGTAAGAATAAGGACAGTTTTTTTTAACCAGTTGGAGAACATTGAACATGAAAGGATTTTGAACTTTAAAAGAAAATTTAGACTTTTGATATATTCTAATTAAACTGTTTCTGGTTACTGCTGAACCTATACTGTTACAGGTGTGAATCTATTCAAGTTTGACTTTTTTCCCTCTTTTATTGTGAATCAGGTGCTTTTGTATTCAGTGGCAAATTTTAAGGCAGTTTGAAATAGAAAGTGATTTAGCACCTTAGTTCTCACCTCTGATTACTTTCTTCAGACTTCTTAATTGCTTTCCTCAAAGTCAGTCCCCCCTTTTCCACTCACCACTTTATGTTCACTGAGAGAGTAAGTAGCTTGGAGGTGAAATACAGGACAAACATCTGCTGCTCAGCTGGTGTAGCATGACAGCTGTGCTAGGAGAAAGAAAGGAGCCAAGCAATAAAGACAGTGGAGAGGATGCAGAGCAGGAGAATAGCAGCCTGCAGGAAGAAGAATCAGAGGACTTGTGACAGAAGGGAAATAGGAGTGTTCTGTTTAGTAAATATTATTTGACAGTGTGTTTCAGCCTTCTGCCTAGACCCAGAAAAAGCAAAGGGTTAAATAAAAAGTAAGCTTGACATGGGTTAAGGCAATGGAATTGTCAATTAGAAATTGACCTGTTCTGTGTGAGGCAGCTGTATCAGGAGCATCTGGGGGTACTGAGGAGAAACTCAGGAAATGGGACCTCTTTCCAGATCTGCTTAGTTAGAATATCAAGGGAGAGGCATGGACATCTGTGTCTCCACCAACCTTTTCAATGATTAGGCAGCATTCTGATGTTGGACAAGTACTGGACCAGTCCAGGGTTTTCCAATTTTAATGTACATATGGTCAGAAGGCTGGGTAAAGTGTACCTTCTGGTCCCCAAATCTGAAGTGAGTCTGACAAGCCTTCTGATGAAGCTGATACTGCTGGTCCATGGACTGTTCTTTGAGAAGCAAGGGTCTGGAATGATCTCCAGAGACTTATTCATTGTTGTGGACTACTGTGCCTATGAGATAGTTTTTCAGAGCAGGAGACAAGTACAACTGTTTTATATCTATTCAATTCAAGGCTGTGTTTATAATTTTACAATTTAAGACTGTTCTTGAAAAATCTTCTTAGGGACTGACTTCCTAATTATAATTGACTATCCCACTAGCAGAATGTGTTTCCCTCAGTTAGAAATTTTTACACATGTGCAAGACTGATGTGTGTTTAAATGCTTGTACACACACAAACTCTGCCTCTGTCTCTGTCTCTGACTCTCCCTCTCTATCTCATAGACACACACGTGCCTGCGCGCGCGCACGCGCGCACACACACACACACACACACACACACACACACACAGACATACACGGAGTTTCTTAGTCACAGAAAAGCAGGACAGAGTCCTGAGATAGTAGAGGCCACATAATGTCTTGGTTTAAGCCTACTTCAAAGGCCTGAGGAATCCCAGCCTATACCACATTTAAATAAAGGAAAGCAAACCCCAGGCCTTGGTGCCTGTTGGGTCACATATGGGCTGGAATTTGTGTTACTTAGTGTGGGGTCATACAGGATGCCTGGAAATTTGAAATAGAAATGTTCCCTCTTATCACTGCCACTGATTAGATGGTTATGGTAGTGCGATTATAAAAATGGCCCAGTCTTTCTCCTCTTGAAGTCCATCCCTTGCAGTATGACTCCTGCCAGCAGGAAGTAAAAGCTGATTCCTTGCCCTAGTAATTTGGAATGCTCTTGCTACTTCCTTTGGCCAGTCAAAAACTAAGCCTTGGTATCAAGAGGCTTTACATGCTTCTGCTGATTCTCTTAGGACACTCACAATATGATGAAACCTAGTAAAAACCAATTTACTGGAGAAGAGACACATGTACCAGTGTCCTTCATTGACCCCATTTACAACTGTCCAGACATTAGAGAGGGAAGCCATTCTGTCCTTCACCTGACTTGCCATTAATGAGCATGGCCACGATTGGTGGAGCTCTGCCCAGATAAGTGACCTGCCTAGATCAGTGGTGACAAACTAATTAGAACTTTCAGTGATACAGACAGCCTCCTATAGCACTTGCACAATAGGTTCACCATCATTGGCCTAGACAATGCCACAGCCTTGTAGGTAATAACTGTTGGTGTTTTAGGGCAGTAAGTTTGGGGTAATTTGAAGCAAGAGATGACTGATACATTACATGGTCCATGGGAAACCAGTTAAATCCTATGGTATTCCGGCAAAGCAGCATAGATGATAGTTTTCCACACACTTGACATTTTTCTCCAACCTCATCTTGACAAAGTATGGTGTTTGCTTCAGCTTTGTCTAGAATGTGGCATGTAGTTTCCTCTCCATATCACAGATAGTTTTTTTTCAATGTCCACCATAACCTGGGACTCACAATGTGAACACATCATGAACCTACTGTGAAGGATCTCATCTCTCTTCCTGATTGTGGTCTCCCATTCACAGTGAAGACCTCTCCCTTTCCTTCTGCTTTCCAAGGGGTGCTTACTAATCCACCAATGTCTACTACATGTGGTCTGCCTCTTTGAAGGTTTAATTAGTGGCGCCTTGAATCTTGAGTGAGTTAGGAGTAGCAGTGTACTGTGAGTATAACTTACCAAAACAGACACCCTGAGGGTGTGAAAAATGCTCAGTCATTAAATTCAAGAAGAGCAAACAGGTCTTTCTGCAAACATCCAGGCAGATAGGACATCTTTTTGAAACTCACTCTCACTTTGGTAAACAGATAAATGAATAGTTGATGACAGGCAGATGGGTTGTTTTCTACTGATGATGAACTTTATCCAAACATTAATAATGTTAATTTGAATTCTGGGTAAGAGAAAATCTAATCTGGTAAGTATGATGTAGGTTCTTTTAACTGCTGGGTGAAGGGATAAGGTTTTCTTTCTCCTAGAGAGGGAGGAAAACGGATCCCAGTTGTGTTGGTAAGTGCCTCACTGAAGCGCTGTGAATGCCACATGTGTGTGGTTTAGCTGGCGACCGTGGTGTCTGTATGTATGTGGTCATGGATTTGTTATAACCTCTTGTCTGCCAAGGCAAGACCACCAGTTCCATTTTAATTCTAAGTTAACCTCAGGCTGGAGCCAATCCATGCTGCCTGAACATAAATGCTGACACTTGATCCAATCAGCCTCTTGGCCCCACAATTTGTTGTTTTTCTTTTTCTTTTTTTTTTTTTCCAAGAGAGTTTGAGCATTTGTTGGCAATCCAAAATCAACAATTACACAGGACATAGTGATTACATAATCCTTTATACGTTCTTATACTTTCACTGTATTGCAAACATTGCAGTGGTGTCACAGAATGTCTCAAATTGAGCAATTTCTAGATGATATTTTTGGAGCCACGCATCAAGTTGTATTGTGGTGATCATTTTCATTCATTTAAGGAATACAGAATCAATACTCTAATAAATAATGGTTCTCTTTATAAAGTATAAATTCAGACAGATTTCTGTTCATAATGTCTTTTTATTTTCAGTTTTGCAGGGCTGGGGATTGAACGCAGGGCCTTGAACATGCTAGGCAGGCACTCAACCACTGAACTACACCCGCAGTCCTGCTGTTTCCACTCTGGTGACAAAGATGGACCTGTGTGTTTCCACAGACTGACTGTACACATGCCAGGTGACATTAAATGCAAATAAATGAATTACTTTTTCCTCCTCTAATTTTAGTATTTTTATTGAAGGAAAAGAAGAAATGAGCCATTTAAGTTACTCAAACTTGCCACTATCATGCCTCTGGCTATGATAGGATTTTCATCCTTAACTCCTAAATCTAAAATTAAATGTTCTAATTCTAAGGCATTCAAGCAATTGAGAGTTTGACACAGAGTTGGAAAATTTTTACTCTAATAATGTTTTGTGGCAGACATACATGGTGGTCCCTATCCACTGGTTTAATTATAAAAGATAAATTGATTTAAATATATTTCTACATTTGGAATTGTAGCTGTTTTCCAAGACTGCTTGCCCTTCTTCCAGAAACTTTGGCCAGTAATTTTGAGAAGTCACAGTTAAACATTTGTGAAATTTTTAGTTATTCTTCTCTTTATTACTAACCAAGCTTCAGAAATGCAACATAATCAATAGTTAAATTTCTACTGACTAACTAGAGAATTCCATGGTTAACTAGCATGTTCTGGAATCCTGTGGGTGACACTAAGAGTGAAACTAATGTTTCCTTATCTGTAGGAGAATAAGCAATCCTTTTATTAATCTATAGTGATAAGGATTATATAAGATGCTTAATGCCCAATGCTTGACAAGGCCTCTTGGCTTGCACATCTCTCCTGCCTCTATTACAGTAGATACTGGAAACTTCCAACATAGCATGGCAGATCTTTCACCACTTGCCTGTAGCCTGTCTTTCATCTCAGTCTTTCCCCAGTCTCTCTACCCCAAAGGCATCTCATTTCTCATCATGCTATGTACTAATATGTCTTATGCTGTTCCCTTCACCAGGAAGAGAGTTTCCCTATCCATTTGATCGCAGTGTTCTACATATCCTTGGCTAAAGGTTTGGGTTGAATATCACTCTCTCTTGGAAGCTTTGTCTAACTGAACCATCTCTCTCCAGATGTCCTTTGCCTTCATTTACATTTTTCCCTATTTTCCCTAGTCTTTTCTTAGTGGTTCTATTGCATGGAAACAGGAGATTATTTGAGGCATTTCCACTCTGACCAATTCATCTCTACATCTTTCTGCTTCACTTACTATGTTATTCCCAGGTTAATTTTATGTTCTTTCAATCAGAAATTTAAAAAAAATAATTATTGTATTTGGGCAGTCATGTACAGATTGTGTTGACAAGACATGTACACAAAGAAATTGTTGAACTTCGCTGATAAGAAGAAGCCTAGAATTCTAAGCCAATTTCTTCATTTAATAGATGAGGAAAATAAAGCCAAAAGAAAATGATAGGTTTGACAAAGTCAACATAGCTTGGTAATTCAGAGAAAAATAGACTCGAGTTGTCTGACTTCCAGCTCATTGGCCTTCCAAGAGCACAACAGCCTTGGTGGGGAATAGTTGACTCAGAAACCAGCATCTATTTCCCTTCTTTTGCTGGTAGTTCTTTGATTTTCCTTTGAGTAGTCATACTTGCTCAACTTTGGTCTTTCTGGTTCAGCTGAGAGGGATATTTCCCTAGTCTTCGGAGGGGGCATATGATCCAGGCCAGAGGAGTGAACATGTTTTATACCCTTGGCTGCAGTGATTGGGCTATGACAGGCATGAAATTCAGCTTCACTCAGTGAAACTCAGTTTATGAATTTTCACTTGAACTGTGGAGAGCAGTCATTGCAATTGTTGGCTATCAATGAAGATGGTGTGAACTTTGATCTGTTGCAAGTCTCTATGTGTGGGGGTTCACTTCAAAGTAATGCCAACACAGGAGAGAGAAGCCCAAGAGAGAGAAAAGAAGAAGAGAAGAACAGAGCATGGAGAATGGAAAAGTGGAGTCTAGATTTGAGCCTGTGGAGTCAGCTGTACTTGAAACAGGATGCCCTGGAACTTTTAGACACATGATCCAGTAATTCTTTCCTTACTTCAGCCAATTTGATTTGAATTTTCTCTTACTTGTAACTGAAAGAGTTCGGGATTATGTATGCGTCAGCTAACCTTTTTTGTTTCTAATTTCTAGGGAGACTCTTAATACCTAGATACTTCTTAATATTCTCAATTCATGAGTTTTCTGCCTTGCTCAAATGCTGCTACATCTCTGAGTTTGTTTCATCATATTTTATTTGACAGCAGTAAAGTCCACTTCTTATTTGGGAAGATAAAATAAGATACCATTGCTAGTTTTGTATGCTGAATAGGTCAATTACTACTATGTTGATGATTCATAGTTTGATGTATCACATTTAAGAACTGGATAACATGGTTGGGTGTGTGTTTGTGAGTTGAATGTTAAATGTAGAATTACAACTTTGAAGTCACTTTGTAGGGCTGCTTTCAAGACACCTCCATTAAACGCATAAAGTGTTAATATTGTTCATCTTCATAACAAGTTGGTGAAATAGTTCCTGTATCATTTCCATCTTATGGATGGAGAAATGGAGGCACTTATGAAATAAACACCTGTCCCATTGTCACATGCTGCATCAGTTGAACTTAAAAGATTGAGTATCTCTTCCAGCGTCACATATCCATCTTTTTAGGGAGTCTGGACCAGGACCTGTGTCTCTGCGTTCTGTTGCTCTTGACATAGTTGGTAGGGCTTAGTCTAATAAGAGACAGTGTCAGCATCAACTGAGAACTTCTCAGAAATAACAGTTCTCAGATCCATACCCAGAACTAATCAATCAGGCAAATTATACATTAACAAACCCTTCAGGTCATGCTAATTTAGGCTGAAGGTTAAGAGCCTCTGTCCCAGGTTATTACACTTAAGCTATGCCATTTCTGATTGCAGTGGAGTCATGCATTCAACAAGTGGTTTTTGAAAGGCTAGTATGTGATAACTGCCATTCTACTTCCATGTGTCACCAGGTAGAAGAAACCATATGTGTTCCCTGGGGAATAGTCAAAGATGTAAATAAACACACAGTTCTAGCGGTCAGCTCTGATTATTTCCAGGAAGGAAAGAAGTTTGATATTAGAGAATTTGACCAGGTATGAGAATGAGGGTTAGAGTCATGTAGTTTTTTCCTGAGAAAATGGCACAGCAGTGCCTACAAAGCTGATGTTTCTCAATGTTGGCTGCACATTGTAATCATCTTAGCAGACATCAGATTGCCAGTCCTCAGCCACATCCTGACTATTCAGATCAGAAAGTCAGGGCTAGGACTAGCCATCAGTATTTTTTTTTATAGTTCTCCTGGTGATTCTAGTATACAACCCAGGCTGAAATTTGCTGAGCTTACAGAGGTATTCAGATAAGATATGAAGATGGAAAGTGTGAAGCTAGTGTCAGGACAGAGGCTTAGGTTGAGCAGAAAACAAAATGAAGAAAACAGAGAAGACAAAAGATTATCATAAATTCATTTGGTACAGTATATGAACTATACTGATGAATAAAATAGATTAGCTACTAATATAAGCTATGCACATATGCATTCTGAGTAGAAGACTTGTTAGAATGGTATAAGTGGAAGATAAGCTGTGCATAGAGAGGCAAGTTTGGTAGAGGAATTGGCCACTTATTTACATAAAAATTATAATAAACTATTACAGAGTGCCTACTAAATGCTTTCTAGTAGATGCACTGAAGACAAAACTGAATTTGCTTAGCTTTTCCACTCCCAACGGGGTCTCAGCATCTGCTAAAATAATGCTTCTAGGAAGACAAATTTTATTTCAATATCAAATTGTAAGATAATATGGTCATGTACCAATGTGGGTGGAAAACAAAAAATATCTATAAAGTACATTAAAAATTGAACTAGTTCTGCTTGACATCTTAATTTCGATATTATTTTAAGTAACAGGGTGTAATTAGTTGAAGAAAGAATATTGTCTCCAACTAAAATGTGGAAGATGGATTGCATTTTGGATCCTATTAATAGCATCCCCTGAGTCCACACTCTCAGTAATGAGACTCTGCAGCTGCTCTCCTTAAGAGGAGGAATCTGATTTCCTTTGCTCCGGCCTTGTGGTTCATTTTGACCATAGAGTGCAGAAAAGCTGGTGGCATGCCTGATGTAAGTCTAGGCTGCATGAAACCTTGCATGATTCTGCTTCCTCTTGTTCAGTGATTCCATTGGAGGATGAGAAAGACCTGTAGCCTGATTTCCCCCAAGGCCTCAGCCAGCATCTGGTAATCTTGTAGTCCTGTTACCTATATGACTATAGGGACCAAGATGGAGGTCAGCCAAAATAGGAAGAAATATCTTTGTACTTCCAGTCTCACTTGCTGATCTACAAAATTGGGACCCAAATAATGAGCATTATTTAGAGATACTATATTTTGGGATGGGTTTGTCAGACAGCAGTAGCCTAATTGATTAAAATGAGATTTATGAAACTTTAATATACTTTCGCATAATACGTTTGGTGACATGAGTCAGAATCCTTCTAAATAATAAGACTGTGAGAAGAGTGCTAACTAAAAATAAAAATTATGAATGCTGAGTATATTTCTTTTGTAGGAATTAACCTCTGCTTTTTAAAAACAGTAATTATGATAGACAAATTAACTTGGCTCAGATAAAAGAGGAGGTTTTTAGCTACCAATAAGTAGTCTGTCTTAATAGAAATGACAGCATATAGAGAAATATGTTGAGTTTGTTATTGTGCAACATTTTTTTTTCACTTTCAAGTAAGAGGTTCCAACATCCATTTTTGTTTTATTAAAAAATAGTCATGGAAGCTTGTCCTCCTGATTTAAGGCTACAAATCATTTAAGTTTTTGGAACAGGACATACAAACAAGTTATAAACAAGTTACTCTGTTCCCTTCCTCTCTCTCTCTCTCTCTCTCTCTCTGTGTGTGTGTGTGTGTGTGTGTGTGTGTGTGTGTGTTTGTGTGTGTGTGTGTTTGAAATGATGACTTTATTTTCAGTCTGGGGCAGGGAACCAGGGACAAAGCACTGATTTTTTTCATGAAATGTCGCCAAGAGATCTACCGTGTGGAAATTTCTTCTGGAGCTGGAGGTCAGATTCTATTTTTAATGAGCTTCTCCTTATAAGCAAGGAAGTAAAGCGACTTGGTGAATATGTCAGGAGGGGACAGGAAAGCTTGAGAAATATGCTCAAAACTGCATTCAGCTGTTATTGGTGGTGGTGTTGGGAGTTCTGCCCCATGACTGTATATTCTGAGCTCTGTTGTTTTAAAATATACTTACATACATGTCTTCTGTTTTTGAAGAAACTTACATTTCACATGCTATCAGAATTCCACAGTTGGGAAATAGAATTAAATTCCATTTTGATTTTAAAAACCAGTTATTTGCTAGTTCCAGAAACATTCACTTTCAGTAAGTGAAGAGGTCTCTTCAGAGAATTGCATTGTTTTGCTGGCTGGGGTGGGGTGGTTCTCCCACTGCCCAGTTCTGCCAGCATTATTCCCCACTTTCCCTACAGTGGAGCCTGCCTGGAGTATTTTGTTTAGCCCGAGTGGTTCATGGGAGAGGCTCCCAGGCTCCCAGGAGAGTAAAAGGAAGCCGGTTTGGAATTCCAGAGACCCTGCTCTCCTTGTCTCTCTACTGTACTGAATGACTTGAATAAGCCTCCAACTACTTTCTGTTTCATTTACAGAATAAGAGAGTTGAGGTGGAGAGACTTTTACATGCCTTTAAAGCTAGTTATTACGTAAGTTATGGGACAAAGTTGTACAGCAGGGCCACAGTATGATTTTCATTTTAAGAGCTCTAGTATTAGTCTAAAGAGCTTTAAGGTTGGATTTATCTCTTCTACCTCTTCCCATCTGGCTTTAATAGCTATATTTATGCTTTGAATGCAATATATATGTCTTAGGATCTATATCCAGGTCATATTTGCTGTTGAATGCTGATAGTGAAACAATTTAGAGTATTTCAATTTTTCACTGAAAATTTTGATGCTTAGCAGAGTGTGCTTCTATTTCTTGGAGACATGGTGGTTGTTCAAACAGATTTGTAATAATCTTTGTGGCTCACTGGATCCAAAATTTCTTATCAGAGGACCTAGTAGACCTTTTAGCAACTCCGTTATGTGATCTCCACAGAAGTGTATTTTGATACCAAGGTCCCATCAAGGAATTTCATTGTTATCCAGATCACAAGCTGCCCTTTATTCAGAAGAAAGCTCTCCTTTTTGGGAAAAGATTTCTGATCAGCTTTGGCTGAGGCTAAAGCAATGATTTATGACTTTCAGTTAACCCATTTGTTATTTATTTAGGCAAAATGAGTTTTCTATTGATTGGATGTCTTCCTTGATTACATTTCATCTTTGGAGTAGATTCTAAGGGTGCAGAAAAAAAAGATGTTGAGCAATGCATCATTTTCTCTCTGGGAAAGCATGAGGGAAAGCCTTTCTATGGCATATGGTCCATCCTTCCTTTCATGTAGGGAAAAGCCTGGTGTATCTCATCCTTCTGTGACATGACAAAATACTTAACAAAGCAATAGTTTTTCAAACTAAATCTTTTGTGCTACATGTTTTGCATAATTATCTTGATATGACAGTGGAAGTGGAAAGCTTATATGTGTTTATCTGCACTGTTTACTACATTCACATTCTAAAGGTTCTAAATCTTAGCAAAGACAACCTAATAGGCATTTTGGAAGGATGCTTTATATTATAGTATGACACCCACATAGAAATGTGAAGACATCTCAGTGCACTGCTGCATGCATTTTATGAACTGAATAGATGCACATCTAGCCCTCATCTAATGAGCAATTTCTTTCCAGCCCCTGTGAAATTCTTTTTGTGCTCTTTTGATCATGTGTACCCTCTCTTCTGACTTTTATCACTGACTCATCCATTCCACTATTAATGGTGCAATTTCCATTTTGGACTATTAGGAATCATACTTTGGGGGTCACTCTTGTGAGTGTGTCATAGTAGACACAGTTGCCGGGTCATGGATATACATTTACAAGCGTAATAGTAGACCATATTGGGAGAACTGACTGAATTACAAAATCAAAAAGTAAATTATTTGAAACATGAAATGTGTTCTTATGTAGGAGAGGAGTGAATAATGTGAAAGAACATAACATTTTTATGTATGGGACTAAACTATGGAATTTCTGAACTAACACATCAGTCCCTATGTCTGAATAGCAGGATGGTGGGAGTGAGGTGATGTGGTCATTTTCTGCCACATTAGGGTTCTTGCCACATAAACTCTTCCAGACTAGACCTTGAGATATTTATGGGAAGTGGCATCAGCTCCTTTGTGTTCTTTTCCGGCTCCAGGTTGCTCATCTCTGCCTGTGCCCATTTGAGGTAATACATGGGCAGTTGTCAAGATGAATCATGGCTCTTTCTCAGACACATGGGGAGCCCAAGTTGGTGACTAATTGACAATTCTTCTGGACACAGGCTGAGCCACCAAGAGTCACCCTTGTCCAGGCAAGTTCAGGCCTGGTCCGCACCTCTCACAGCCAGAGAGAAAGCAAGTGTTGGCAGGGAAGTTCTGCTTTATTTGCTTCTCTGCTTTGGAAGCCACACTGCAACTTTCTCTCACCTCTACTTATTTCCTCCCCAAACTTGTGTTAGCCTGCTTCCAGCCCTCAGCGTGTCTGCCTGTTTCTGTATATTTTGCAAATCTAGGAGGAATGGGCATAAATGGAAGAATCAAAGGACCTGTGGGGCCCAGGCTAATACTACTGGTTTTGAGCATCACCTTCTTCCTGCCCACCTCTCATTGCCTTACATATCATTGGATTAAATGGAGGAAGACTTGAAAGCATTAAGGATAAATGAGATGCAAATAGCAACAATATGGGTCTTTGAATAGCAGGTACTGATGATCTCCGTAAATGGTTCAACTTTTCTTTGATTTCTTTGGAATTCACTTTCCCAGTTATCCAAAATTGATTTTCCTGGAAAATACCTTAGAGTTGTGTTCATGTGTATTGGTAAGTTGTCAGCACCAAGCTTTTTGCAGTCATCAACATGCCACTGATTTAGCAACACTGCCATAGAACTGGCCCTTACCATTACAAAAACACATCTGATATTGCTGGCGATAAGTAAGTATTTCCTGTGGGTGCTTTGGGTGATATCGTGAATGCCTGGAATTTGCTCTTCACTTTGACACTTCCTTCTGCCTCACTGCCCCTGGAGAAAGCCTTGTTCTCTTTGCTCGAAAGGAAGACGAAGTGGGAGTTTAAATTAGTTTCAAAGGACTGGACAGTTTCATTCTCACCTACTGAAAGCTTCATGTTTAGTACTGGGGAACTTTTGGAGGAGATTCAGTTAAGCCCAGACAGTTTCATTTAGTTTGCTTGTAATTACCACTGATTTTTTTTTTTTTTTTGCTGGCATGAAGCCATGTAGAATTTCATTTTTGGATTTCCTACATAAGCTCCATCCACTTTCACACTTTTTTCAGTGATATTGCAATTCCACTAGAGTGGAACCTCCTTTTCCCCCTTTTCTTCTTTCTTCCTCCTTTTCTCTTTCCCTTTCTCCTTCCTTCTCCCTTTCTCCTCACTCTCTTTCTCCTCCTCTTTTTTTTTCATTTTATTCTCCTCCTTTTTCTGTTCTTTTTCACTTTCTTTACATCGTTTGAGGGTGTGGAGATTGGAAGGAAGATTCTTAGTGGATTGGTGGAGGTTGGCAGAAAACCATCTCAGAGGTCTACAGATTATCTCCAAGCCCAAAATTATTTACTTTAGTCATGGAAGGCTCCAAAAAAGAATTGCCCAGACTGACAGTCAATACAGATGATCCTTGACAATAAGGTTGCACTGAGGAATTAACTTATGTTGAAAATATCATAAAATAAAAATGCATTTAACACATCTGAGCTTCCAAACATCATAGCTTAAACTAGTCTAACATGAATAGAACACTTATGTTAGCCTACATTTGGGGACCATTATCTAAAATAAAGCTTATTTTATAATAAAATATTGAATTTGTCATATAATTTAATGAATATTTACTGAAAGTAAAAACCAGAATAACTATATGATTATACTTTTGGGCCATCACATATTTGAAAATGCCTGAATTGAACCATTATAAGTCATGAATATCTGTAATTCATTGTTTCGAACTTCATGCTCTTCCTGAACTTTGTTACAAAAAGGGCTTATTGCCCTCTTGATGGGGGAAAGAATAAAGGCAGAAGCAGAGATGGAGGAGTTAGTGTGAGGGAAACAAGTGACAGTAACTCCTAGTGATTTGCAAAGCATTGCCTGTGGATGAGTTGGCATAGCATCCCTTGAAAACTTCTTATAAACACAAACCTACAGAATAAGACCTTATGGGACTGAGTCAGAAATTTTTGCTTTCATAAGCCTTTCAGGTAAGTCTGAAACAGGCTAGTTTGAGATCAACTTCTTTCAGAAAACAATTTCCTTTTGCCAGTCTTAAAATAATAAACTTTGGAAGGAATGTTTTAGTTTTGTTTTGGCCACTTATTTTTGATTATTAGTGGTCACAACTTGGAAATGCAAGTAAAATGATAAGTATAAAATAAATACACATAGAATATTAATTGCTATTTCCTTAAACCTAGTACATTCATCAGCTTTCCAGTCACTAGGACAAATTAGCAGATATACAGAACTTAAAGGAGGAGGAGTTGATTTTTGTTTGTAGCAACACTGTAGCAGATATTTCAGCCTATGATCAGCTGGCTCCAAGGCAGGAATATCATAGGGGAAGGGGGTGGTGGAGAAAATCTCTTCACTTGATGGCAGAGAGGAAGCAGAGCACCCGGAAGAAAGCCAGCAAGAGTTCTGTTTGCAAAAAGTACTCTTCCCATGACCTGGCTGGATTCTGGCTCCCCAAGAGCACATTCAGCCATGAACATCGATTGAGCCCTGTGTCATTTCTGTGATCTAAGCATATTGTCATGAGTCACATAATCCAGTAAAATAACAATTAAGCTTAAATGTCACATGTAGGCTCTTTTCTGTCCAGTAGAGAATGGATAAAAGAACTACCACGAAGCATGTTCAGCATTTATATACGATGGAAGACAATTGTCTCTAATCTTTGTCTTCTAGAGGAATATATTCTAAACCTGGTTCTCTTTCTTGATTTTCCAAATAAAGTTTCTGACTGCTTTTTAAAATACATTTCTTTTCATAGTTGCTTCTAAACAATGTTTTGTTTGGTTTTAATTCTGTTTGGCTCTGGAAATTTCTGCTAGGGCATCCATAATTATGGGCCTCTCTCTAGTGTACATGACAACACAGAACTCTGGGTTACAACTGGAAAGAATCGAATTCACAGGAAGGTTGTCTTTCCATTGCTTTGTCAACAAGTGGTCATGTCTCCTGCAGGGCAACCCAGGACAGAAGGGCTCACTTCCCACAATGGCACATTCAAGTGAGAGTTAGGGTGATCAAAGAGGAGAAGTAACGAAGCAACACATTGCCCTGTGTTAATTTTCTGTGTAGATTTATGGAAAGCTTTAGTAACTCTCCATTTAATTATTGGATGATCAGCTCCACATGTTTGTCAGGATTATAATTAATGTATACTAGTTCACCTCTACCTGAAGCACAGGCAAGGATTTTTGAGATGTATGCTTTTACTTCTTGAGTAAGTTATAATGTTGACTACTCAAAAGATAATCAAACTTTCATAGCATCCTTTCTCTTTAAAGGAAACGAGTAGAAATTTAACACTTCCACAAAATGTGTTAGATGAAAGGAATGGTTGGTAATAATAGACTTGATGTTAGGAAAATACTCAAAATATAATCTAATGAAATGAAACTTCAGAAACATTCCCTACATGGATGAGTGAGCATTTTAAGGGAAAAGTAGTCTAACAGAGACCTCTAGTTATAGATTTCTCATATAATTTAGAGTGGAGGTAGTTAATTATACCTGGAACTGTCACACTCCACTTCAGTAATGAATGTAAATGTGCAAACTCCATCTCAACCTAACATTCCATTTCTTTGAAAGAGGAAACCATGGGCACCTTGAATGTTGGTGAAGCAAAGAAGGCCACATAACCATACATTGGTGAGCCATCCCTGGCTTTAGGTTGAAACTGTTAATTCTCTTTGGAATTTCCTTCCTCCCTACCATCTTCAAAGGCACAGTCCCAACACCAGCATCTGCATCTTTGCTGGGTGATGAGGTCTGGACTGGGATCTCAGAGCCTCACCCTCAGCCCCTTCTCCACTTCCCTTTCTTCACCTGCTGCACCCAGCTGTCTTTATGTGGGCCAGTCCTGGAGCCAGCTTGAGCCCTCAGGCTCTGGAGCCCTGCCACATCTCCACTGCATTTGTTTGTTTTTCTCCCTGCCAACCAGAGTGAGCTTTTCATTAGGGTGACAGGGAAGATCCTTGTATCAAATCCACCCAATAGGCTTTGGGCTCTGCTTTCACACTCATTTTATTAATTTTAGGATTAGTTCTCTCAGAGAAGTACTTGGTTATTGTTTTTAGATCCCTTGATTGAAGTAACGTTTGCATTTGTCAGATGTTAAATGTATTTTTTGATGAGTCAAGCAGATGTATACAGCTGATTAAAACATGTGGCATCTTATCAGCCCAAAATGTTCCCTGCTGCCCCTTTGCAGAATTCTTCCTACCCCCAACTTGTGCCCTGTGTAACTGCTGATCTGATTTCTATCACTATAGATTAACACAGTCTGTCATAGAACTTCATACAGACTTTTGTGTCTGGCTTCTTTCACTCAATATAATGTAAACATCCAAACGTATGCCCTGGGCTGACATTTCTTTGAAAGAGAAAACCATGGGAGACTTTGAAACCACTTTAAGAAAAGAAAGTAGTTACACTGCTTTGTTATTTTCATCAGTAGTTTACTCTTTTCTATTACTGTGTAATATTCTATTGTATGAATATATCCAATCCCCTGTTGATGGATGTTTGGTTCTTTCCAGGTTGAAAGATGTATAAATTAAGCCCCTATAAACACTTAAGTACACATCTTTTTGTGGACATATGTTTTGATTTCTTTTGAATAAATACCTATGGTGAAATTGGCTTGATCATGTTTAATTGTGAAAGCAATTGCCAATTGTTTTCTAGTGGAGTTCACAGAAAATCTCTGAAGGTTTCAGTTCTTCCTCATGCTTATAGGTCATAAGTTGTTTTAATTTTAGCTGTTCCACTTGGTTTGAGTGATATCTAGTTGTAGAACTTTAAAATAACTCCTATTCCCTTTTGGGTTTTCTTGCTGGTAATTCTAATAAATGGCCTGATTGGCTTAACATATGATGTAGGACTACAGAAAATCTTTCAATATGAAATGGAGAGAGATCACTAGCTCATTTCCTCATCCCATTAACTATTAGCCTGTGATCAAAGGGTGCTGTTTCTGTTTTCCTCTTCCTTAGAGATTTAATTTACCTGAATATTTTATCTTCTAATGTCTAAATTTCTTTACAGAAGGCAAAAATTTAAGAAAGACATTGTCTTAGTTTCTCATGGCTGTTGTTGTGATTAATTGCCACAAACATGGTAGCTTAAAATAACTGAATTTTATGTTATCACAGTTCTAGAAGTCCAAAATCAGCTTCCCTGGCCAAAGTTATGATATATTCAGGACCAGGATATTCTAGTGGCTTCTTTCCGCTTCCATTTTCTGGTGGCTGCTGACTTTTTTCAGAGCACAGCCACATTGCTCTGCAGTGTGCCCAGTCTTCCCACAGCTTACTTCTCTGTGTGTGCTGTAACTCACTTCTACCTTTCTTGTGCAGAAGCACTTAGGATTTTATTTGTTTCACTGGATAATCGTGAATGATACTTTCTCCAAATGCCTAATTTAAGCATATCTGCAAAGACCTTTATTCCAAATAAGCTACTACGTACAGGTTCTAAGGACTAAGACTTGATATCTTGAGGATAAGTGAACAACATTTGGCTTAAAGTTTGTTGTGTCTAAAATGAGGTATTGATCCCTTTGGAGGAAGTGGGATGACTGATGTTTGGGAGAAAAGCAAAAAAGTACATAAATGCACAAATTTCATGAGGAACATCTGCAGATTTTTATGATCCTCAAAAATCCATCTATGACTATCAGAAATAAAATACCACAAAGAAGGAAAATGAAGACTAAACCCTGAGTTCATTGCAATATATTATTTATTCATCTTTCTTTTTTATTTCTTATATCTTTTCTCACAGATTCCCCATGTGTACAGTGTTACTTGCCTAGTGAATTTGAACTTGGTAATGTGACACCCACTGGCCAGAGGGATACAAGAAGTGATACTGTATCCATTTCATACCTAGTCTTTAATGACTTAACGTTTTTTTTCGGTTCTCTTGGAGCTGTAGTCTCTATCATGGAGAGCTCTTGCTCCCAGTAGTCATTGCTCCTTCGGCCTGAATCTTAGAGGGAGGATTTGTAAAGGAAATCTGACTCTGACCAGGCTGGCCTGGAGAGGCCCAACTAAGTCCTTCTGAAGCAAGCTACCTTGACAGTCCTGGAGCATGAAAACAGGCCTGTTAGAAGCACTGGATGTTTGGGGTTGGTTGTCAAGTAGCACTAACACAGGGAAAGCTGACCCATACCTCATATTTGACTATTTATTTTTCAATGCTGGCAAGTAGTATAGGACAGCACAGTAATGAACTTCAGAATGTTCACTACTTTCCTCTCCTTAAAATCCCAGGTCACTGGTGAGTTACCTAGGTTCCCAGTTATTCTTTCTCATTTTTCTTAGAAAATGAGTGTGAAAGTGTGGAAGATATTCTAGTCCTAAAGCAAATGTCCATTGTGACACTCAGCCTCAGTGGCTTATAGGTCCACAAACGAAAATAAGCAAAATCAGTGGTTTTCTTCTCTTGCTGAAACAGAAGTCCTGATTTCACAGTAGCCAGGGGAAAAATAAGTGAGAGTGAGCCTGCCATCTTTTTTCCTGGAATCTGTAGAAACATACAACATCTCTCTTTTCACATTTTACAAAGTTTCTGATTTCAGAGCCTTATAAAAAAAGAAATGGAATACAGGGAAGGAGTATTGAGGATTCAAACGGTGAATTTGAACAGCTTGACTGCACTTTGTTTTCACTTTTAGGAGAATGATTTGTCTTAGAGACAGCATCGCATATATTATCTTTTACGAGGTGGTTGGTGGAATATAATGTCTTTTACGTCAAGCTTCCTGCACCTGTAATAGTGAAGGGCTGAACTTTGTTCCACTAGATGTATTTAAAGTCACGAAAATGTAACAGATACAAGAGTGGTTCTGTCCCATCCATTTAAAGTTTCCAACATAAATTACTACTTTTCATGCTACACTTCAGGTCAGGTCTGTTTTACGTCAGTGCTAAATGAAAATGGAAAAATAAAGCTCGAGAAGATACTAAAGTTCACTGATGTAGTAAAAAGTGAAAAGGAAAGCAAAATGACATTCCATTTTCCAAAGGACTACAAGTTTTGCCTTTGATGTTGAGATTGGCCAATTACCACAGAATGTAAAGATGCTCTGTAATCTTTAGATTGTCATTTCCCCCCATCCTGGAGATGGCAGAGCATTTCCTGTTTTAGCGAAGCAAGATAAATTGGGTTCAGGAGTTTCTGTGGAAAGGGCACTTTCATTCCTTGCATGCTGGCTTTCTTCCTTTCTAATGAATGCAGTCTGCAAGTGTTTATACCTGCTGGTGTGACCCTGTCTGAGAGTACCAATTAGGTTCTCATGCCTTTGGTAGTTTTATTCTCTTCAAAGCCATCATCTTCTTTTTAGTATTTAAGAAGCTAGATGCTGCTTGATGTTGCATGAAGATGATAGGAAGCCTTCAGTATGGACATGCTTATTCAAGTAATACAAAAAGTGTAAGAATTGTTTAAAGCAGCCACTTTATTAGGTATGTCATATCTAGTCCTAAGGAAAAACAAAACACTGGGTAAAAACCACTGGTTGAGTTTTAGCTTCTACCTGCTTGTTTAACACATATGCCAAAATGAGTCTTAGGACTCTCAGTCTTGCTTTAAACATTCTTGTGCACACTTGCTAAACACAGCCCAGCAAGGTGGCCCTATCTGGAGGGTCTAGCTCTACTGTGGGAGGCCCACATTCTAATTCTGGTTCCATCTGGTTTCGTTCACTTCTCCAAGTTTACATTATTTGGTTACAAACCAGTCAGGGTCAAATTTATTCACCGTTATTTCTCAGTGATGTGGTGAATGTCACGATCTGCTTGATCATCTGGCTGGATTTTTTTCTTTTTCTTTAGATACTCTCCTGCATCCCATCTGCAAGTTAAATTCCACTCAAAAGCCAGAACCAATCTTGTTCTTAGGGGTTCCGTACCATGGAAAATGTACTACTAATGTAATTATCATTACCTATTTCTAGAATATGAGTT
>PVIR01010782.1:0-48983 GCA_004026965.1 Petromus typicus | reverse complement strand
TATTCTGAAGACAGAGTAGACAGGATCTGCTGCTGACTGGCTGCCAACATACGAGAAAGAAGTAGTTAAGGTGTCCCCTAAAGCTTTTGGCTTAAGCATGTGGAGGATGAATTTGCCATTTAATGAGAAGGATAAGATGTGAATCAGGGACCAGGGATTTAGCTCAGCAGTTCCATCGCTTGCCTTGCAAGCGTAAAGTCAGAAGTTAAATCTCCAGTACCAAAAAAAAAGTGCATGATCACCAAGAGACAGGTTTAGGCAGGAAGATGAGGAGTTTGGCTTGCTTTTCTTTATTTCTTTTCTTTTTCTTTTTTTTTTTTTTTTTTTTTGAGACAGGGTCTCACTTTGTAGTTCAGGCTGGCCCCGAGCTCAGCCTCAAACTCACATCACAGCAATCCTCCTGCCTCTGCCTTCCAAGTGCTGGGATTACAGGCATGAGCCACCATGCCTGGCACTGTGGTATGTGGTACTGATTGCTGCTGGGCGTGAGTCTCCATGCCCAGTATGGTATGTGGTTACGGGGGATCGAACCCGGGTCCTTGCGCTTGCAAGACAGGTGCCGGAACCACTGAGCTAACTCCCTGGCCCTCTACTAGTTTTTTGAGGAATCTCCACCTGATCTCCACAGTGATTGTGCTAGTCTGTGTTCTTACCAACAGTGGAGAAGGGTTCCTTTTTCCCCACAGCCCCGTTAGCATTTGTTGGTTAATTTCATTATAGCAGCCATTCTTTGTGTAGTGAGATAAAATCTCAGTGTTGTTTTCATGAATTGGGTCTTAAAATTTGGGGAGGTTAATTTTTTGTGTGTGTTTTTTATGTACTCTGAGAGGCAGCTGGTAAAATTTTTTCCCATATTGTAGGTTTTCTTTTTGCTTTTCTGGTGATTTCTGTTGTTGTGAAGAAGCTTTTTAAGAAGATGAGATCCCAGTTGTTGATTCCTTCTGCTAGTTCCCGTGCTGCTGAGGTTTTATTCATAAAGTTTCCCTATGCCACTATCTCCAAGAATTCCACCAAGCCTATTTTCCAGCAGGTTTAGTGTTTCTGTTTTAATATTTAGGTCTGTAATCCACATTGATTTGAGTTTAGTGCATGGTGAAAGAGATGGATCCAGCTTTACTTTTTGACAGGTTGAAACCCAGTTTTTCTAGCACCATTTTCTCCATTGAGGATTTTTGACTCCTTTGTCAATGATGAGGTGGCTTAGTATATTCTGGGGTTGTTTCTAGATCTTCTAGTCTGTTCCACTAATCCTTAGGTCTGCTCCTTTTTCACTACCATGCTGTTTTTATCACAGTGGCTTTGTAGTATAGTTTCATTTAGGGATTGTGATACCTACACCCTTCCATGATCTTGTTGCCTAGAATTGCTTTTGCTATTCTAGGTCTCTTGTGGTTCCTGATGAATTGTTGGGTTACTTTCTCTAGCTCTATGAAGTATGCTGTTGGGATTTCAGTTGGGATGGTATTGAATCTGTATAGTAGTTTTGGCAGGATGGCCATTTTGATTATATTGGTTCTTTCTACTCAGGAGCTAGGGATGTCTTTTTTTTTCTGATGTCCTCTTCAATCTCTCTTTTCAGAGTGCTGTAGTTTTCAGAGTAGAGGTCTTTGACCTCCTTTGTTAGATTGATTCCTAGGTACTTCATTTTTATTGGTGCTATTGTAAATGGGATTGACTCCCCAATTTCTCTCACAATGAGTCTGTTGTTCATGTGTACAAAAGCTATTGATTTTTGAGTGTTGACTTTGTAGCCAGCTATGCTACTAAATCTGACAATTAAATCTAGTAGTCTTTGGTTGAATTTTTGGGATCTTCTAAAGATATCATGTCATCAGCAAATAATTAGTTTAACTGCTTTCTTTCCTATCGTTTATCCTTTTAATTTTGTCTTTTGTCTAATTGCTGTGGCTAATGCTTCCAGCCCTGTATCGAACAGGAGTCATGATAGTAGTCATCTTTGTCTTGTTTCTGAACTTAATGTGAAGGATTTCAGTTTTTGACCGTTTAGTATGATGCTGGCTGTTGGTTTCTTATAAATAGCTTTTATTTTTTTATTTTTAATTTTTATTTTTTTTAGTTTTTTTTGAGACCGGGTCTCACTTTGTGGTTTAGGCTGGCCCTGAGCTCAGCCTCCAACTCACATCACAGCAATCCTCCTGCCTCTGCCTCCTGAGGGCTGGGATTACAGGTGTGAGCCACCACGCCCAGCACTGTGGTATGTGGTACTGGTTGCTGCTGGGGTGAGTCTCCACACCCAGTATGGTATGTCGTTACCTGGATCAAACCTCGGTCCTTGCGGTTGCAAGACAGGCGCCGGAACCACTGAGCTAAATCCCTGGCCCTAAATAGCTTTTATTAGGTTGAGATAAAGTCCATCTATTCCAGTTTTCTGTAGGGGGTTTTTTGTTTGTTTTGAGACAGGGTCTCACTTTGTAGTTCAAGCTGGTCCTGAACTCAGCAGTCCTCCTGCCTCTGCCTCCTGAGTGCTGGGATTAGAGGGTGTTGGATTTTGTTGAATGCCTTTGTTGTGTCTATTGAGATGACCTCCTAGTTTTTGCCCTTGAGTCAATGTAGTGTATTACATTTATTGATTTATATATGTTGAACGATCTTTGCATCTGTGGGGTGAATCCAACCTGGTGAGGGTGTATAATCTTCTTGATAATCTTGTGTATTCTGTTTGCTAGTATCTTATTGAGGATTTTTGCATCTATGTTCATTAGGGAGACTGGCCTGTAGTTCTGTTTTTTGGTTGGGTCTTTCTCTGCTTTTGAATCAAGATGATGGTTACTTTTCTAAAAGGTTTTTTTTTTTTTTTTTCAGGTTTTTTGAGACAGGGTCTTGCTTTGTAGTTCAGGCTGGCCCTGAGCTTAGCCTCACACTCACATCACAGCAATCCTCCTGCCTCTGCCTCCCGAGTGCTGGGATTACAGGTGTGAGCCACCACGCCCGGCACTGTGGTCTGTGGTACTGATTGCTGCTGGGGTGAGTCTCCACGCCCAGTATTGTTATGTGGTTACCAGGGATTGAAACCCGTCTTTGTGCTTGCAAGACAGGCGCCGGAATCACTGAGCTAACTCTCCGGCCCCTACTTCTCTAAAAGTTTTATAGAATTCAGCAATAAAACCATCAGGACCAGGGCTTTTCCTTGTCTGTAGATTTTTAATTACATTTTCAGTTTTACATATTGATATTGAAGTGTTTAGCATTTTTATATCTTCTTTATTCAACTTTGGAAGTTCATATGTATCTAGGAATCTATCCATTTTTCCATCTTACTGGAGCACAGATTCTCAAAGTAGGTGTTATTTATCCTCTGGACTTCTGGATCTGTGGTGAATTCCCCCTTTCGTTCCTAATTTCTTGGATCTAAGCCTTTTCCTTACTTTGTTTAATAAGATAGGCTAAAGATTTGTCAATTTTATCTTTTTGAAGAACCAACTCTTCGATTTGTTGATTTTGTGTGTGTGTGTGTGATTCTCTTAGTCTCCATTGCATTAATTTCTGCTCTAATCCTTATAATTTCCACCCTTGTAAGAGCTTTGGGTTTGTCTTGCTCCTCTTTTTCTAGTAGCTTGAGGTTCAGTATTGGGTTGTTTATTTGAGCTTGCTCTGTTTTCCTACCTTGGGCATTCACTGCTATGAATTTCTCTTATAGAACTGCTTCATTGTGTCCCAGAAATTCTTGTATGTTTTATTTGGATTATCATTTAATTGCAAAAACTGTTTAATTTCATCTGTGACTCATTGCTTATTCAGCAGAGTATTGTTCAATTTTCATGTATTCGTTAGGCTCTTGGAATTTATTTTGCTATTGAGCTCCACTTTCAAGGCACTATGGTCTGACAGCATCTAGGGGATAAAACTTCAGTTACTTTGCATCTATTTAAGCATGCTCTGTGGTATATTTTGGAGAATGACTCATGAGCAGCTGAGAAGAATATATATTCTGATTTTATGGGGTGAGGACTCTGTAGACATCTATTATGGCAATTTGTTGAAAATTTTGGTTCACTTCAAGTATTTTATTATTGATTTTTTTGTCCAGCCAGTGTATCCGTTTGTGATAGTGACATATTGAGGTTCCCTACTACTATTATATTAGTGCTTATCTGGCTTTTCATGTCCATTAATATTTGTTTTATATAGTTGAATGCATTAGAATTTGATGCATAAATATTTATGCATTTATGAGAAGAGAATGTCATCTCTTCCTCTTGGATTATTCCATATACAAGGATGTAGTGTCCTTCTTGGTCTCTCTTAATCAGTTTTGGTGTGAAACCTATTTTGTGTGCAAAGAAGATAGCAGCTCCTGCTGTTTTGTGGTTTCATGTCACATGGAGAGTTGTCTTCCATCCTTTTACTTTCAGTCTATGTATTTATTTCTGAATTAGGTGTGTTTTCTCCAAACAGCATATTGCAGGACCTTGCTTCTTCTTCTTTTTTTTTTTTTTTAGGTTTTTGGAGACAGGGTCTCGCTTTGTGGTTCAGGCTGGCCCTGAGCTCAGCCTCCAACTCACATCACAGCAATCCTCCTGCCTCTGCCTCCCGAGTGCTGGGATTACAGGCGTGAGTCACTACGCCCGGCACTGTGGTATGTGGTACTGGTTGCTGCTGGGCATGAGTCTCCACGCCCAGTATGGTATGTGGTTACCTGGGATTGAACCCAGTACTTGCGCTTGCAAGACAGGCGCCTGAACCACTGAGCTAACTCCCTGGCCCCCAGGACCTTGCTTCTTAATCCATTCTGCCAACCTGTGTTTTTTAATTGGTGCATCAAGGCCATTGACTTAAGTTATGACTGATATGTATTGATTTAGCCCTGTCCTAATGTTTTCCTGTTTTTAGCTCTTTTATTCTTTGCTTTGCCCCTTTCCATTCATTTTTTTACCTTGCCCAGTGAGTTCACTCTGCTGGGTCTCATGGGATTGTGACATTCATTGTCTTTTTGTATATTCTTTTTTTTTTGAGACAGGGTCTCACTTTGTAGTTCAGGCTGGCCCTGAGCTCAGCTTCAAACTCAGATCCCAACAATCCTCCTGCCTCTGCCTCTGAGTACTGGGATTACAGGCGTGAGCCACCACGCCCGGCACTGTGGTCTGTGGTACTTATTGCTGCTGGGTATGAGTCTCCACACCCAGTATGGTGTGTGGTTACCGGGGATCGAACCAGGCCCTAGCGCTTGCAAGACAGGCGCTGGAACCACTGAACCAAATCCCCGGCCCATGTATGATATTCTTTAGAATTTTTAGGAGTGCAGGTTTTGTATTCACGAAGTTTCTAAGGTGTTCTTTATCATGGAAGTATCGTATTTCCCCATTAATTTTGAAAGATATTTTTGAAGGATATATCAACTAGGTTGGAGGTTGTTTTCTTTTAAGAATTGAAGTACTTCACTCTAGGCTTTCCTTGACTTGAGTGTTTGTGTTAAGAAGTCTGCTGTGATTCTGATTGGCTTTCCTTTGAACATTATTTGGGTTATTTTTTCCCCCTAAATGCTTTCATTATTTCATTCTTAGATTTCTGAAACCTTGATAATTATATGCTTACATGTAGATTTTTTATATCACAGCCACCACTTAGAGTCCTGTATGCCTCACTGAACTGTAAGTTAAATTCTTTACCTTTTCCTGTGAAGTTTTCTGCCATTATACCTGTAAACAGATATGAATAGATATAAACATACATAAAAATATATATAAACAGATATATCTTTTGTACTGTCTCCTGCTTCCTCACCGACTCTAGTCAATCTTATGTTATTCTTCTTTGTATCATCTAGGAGCTGCTGGATTGATTTCTCATGGTCCCTTGTTATTTCCCATAAATCATCCCTTTCCTATTCACTGGCTGCAATCCTATCTTTTAGGTCCAATATTCAATCTTCACAGTCATTAATCCTATTTTTCAGATTTTCATTGACATTTTTCCTGGAAATCTGAAGCTGTTTAACAGATTCTGTTACTTTTGTAGTCTGAGATTCTAACTTGTTCCTAATCTCTTCTTTAGTGTTATTAATCATATCTTTCACTATGGATGGTATTTCTGTTTTTATCTCAGAAATTATTTTTGATTTCCATTTTACTTGATCTTCCTTTCTTACTGGCTCAGAAAGTGATTGAGCTTCAGTTGCTTGATTTCCCTTTTCTCTGGATTCCTCTGTGACCTTTGTATCTAGGTTTTTTAATTTTTTCTCATTTCTATTTCTTTTTCATTGGTATTTTTTTTCTTTTTTTATGAGACAGGGTCTCGCTTTGTAGTTCAGGCTGACCCTGAATTCAGCCTTCAACTCACATCACAGGAATCCTCCTGCCTCTGCCTCCCGAGTGCTGGGATGACAGGCGTGAGCCACCACACCTGGCACTGTAGTATGTGGTACTGGTCGCTGCTGGGGTGAGTCTCCACACCCAGTATGGTACGTGGTTACCAGGGATTGAACCAGGGTCCTTGCTCTTGCAAGACAGGCACCGGAACCACTGAGCTAAATCCCCATCACCCCTTCTTTATCATTGTTGATGTTTTTGGTTCAGTTGCTGGCCTGCTGCCTAGCAGTATTTACTGCCACTCTCTTTCTTCCTAATATTTGGAACCTTTAGGAGATTGGTACTTCCTGGGTCATCTTCCTCAGGTCTGTAATGGCCCTTACAGTCTCAGTTCTGGTACACCTTGAAAAGTACTTAAACAGAACAGTCAGATCACTTTGTTGGAATAATACATTCAGTATCGTCAGCAATATCCAACCAACACAGGAAATGATAAACTGTGACAATCACTGTTCTGATACCTGTGGGGCTGAGGATTTAGCTCAATGGTTCTGGCACCTGCCTTGCAATCACAAGGGCCCGAGTTCATTCCCTGGTAACCACATACAGCAATGCCAGGCATGGTGACTCATGCCCACCAGCAATCTACCACATACCATATCATGCCTATAATCCCAGAACTCGCCTGTAATCTCATCACTCGGGAGACAGAGGCAGGAGGATCCCTGAGTTGGAGGCTGAGTTCAGGACCAGCTTGAACTACAAAGTGAAACCCTGTCTTGAAAATAAAACAAACAAAAAACCCATGCATATTCTGATACCTTTAACCACATGAGTTAGATATGTGACCATAGGACCAGATTTAGAACTAACCAAAAATACGTTTACAACATACAGGCCCTTTAGTATAGCAGCATCACCCTTCGGGAATAAAAGTTGCTAAGAAGTTGGGGGAGTAGAGAGATAGAAAAGGGAGAGATTTGAAATAGGGTTCGAAGGCATATAGAGATCTCACAGTCCCTGGGAGAAGCTAAAGGACAAAAGAGACAGAAGGGACAGATTGAAACAGAACAGACTAACAGGAGCAGTACAACTAGAAACTATAATCACTCTCCTGTAATAATAGGGAAGAAAGAGAGAGTAGGGAGGACCTAAATATATCTTCAGGGAACTGATACTAAGCAGAGAAAAAGAGAGGATGCAGAAACAAGAGAATAGGTGTACCGAGCAGCAACAGGCAGTCAGGAAACTATTTTCCCTCTCCTGTAAAAACAAGAGCAGTTAAGAGAAGAAAAAACCCAAAATTGAACAGACTTAGCAATAAGAGAGTAGAGAAATGGAGAATGAAAAAAGGGCAGGAAATAGAAAAATGGAAAAAGAGAGGAGAGGCCATTGACTTCAGTTATGACTGATATGTACTGAGTTAGCCCTGTCATGTTTTCCGGTTTTTGGCTCTGTTTGGTGACTCATGCCCATAAGCCCAGCCCTCAATAACCACATACCATAATGCTGGGCATGGTGGCTCATACCTGTAATCCCAGAAATCGGGAGGCAGAAGCAGGAAGATTTCTGTTAGTTCGAGGCCAGCCTGGGCTACATAATGAGTTCAGGGCCAGCATGAACTACAAAGCGAGATCCTGTCTTCAAAAAAAAAAAAAAGAGAAAAAGAAAAACAATAACAGTAGCCAAAAAAATTTCAGTACCAAACGCCCTTCAGGGTATGGACCTCTTGTCTCCTGTAGACAATGGGAGCAGTATCACACAGACTGGAGTTAACCAGTCAGAAGGAAATAGTGATGGTCCACAGTGGATTACTTTGGCTTCTGGCCGCAGTGAATTTCTGAGTTCTGCCCAAGGAGCACCTGCCAGGTTGAGAGTACAGCCGCCCTTCCCCTGGAGTAAGTCCAGGGTCCTGTAGATGGCGTTTGGCCCAGCATCTCACCAGTGGCTGTAGTGCACAGGCCGTCCCTGTCTCAGGGGTTGCTGTTTCAGTATAGCGGACAGGGAGCTGGAGTGTGGGGACACGGTGCCTCAATCTAGAAGACGGGAAGCTGAACCGCAGGGAGCCGGTGTGGCAGCCTGTGGCTGGCGCTCTTGTCAGGACAGACCCAG
This sequence comes from Petromus typicus, assembly GCA_004026965.1. Classification (NCBI taxonomy): domain Eukaryota; kingdom Metazoa; phylum Chordata; class Mammalia; order Rodentia; family Petromuridae; genus Petromus; species Petromus typicus. Next base: position 40,605 of record PVIR01010782.1, on the reverse strand, counting down.
ACGTGCAGGCTGATCCGTGGCGCCGATCCTCAGCCCCAGGGGGTAGTGGGTAGGGTCCTTACTTGACAGGTACCGAACCTCTGCCCTTGATGGTAGTGGACTCCCCCTCAGTATGGCAGACAGGGAGCTGGAAAGCAGGCACACGATGTAATGATCCAGAGGACAGCAAGCTGGAACTGTGGGAGGTAGCGTGGCGCTCCTGCGGGGTGCTCTTGTCAGGCCGGACTCGGAAATGCATTCAGTCCCTTGGGGAAGTGAGCAGGGCTTTCTTGCTTGACTGGTGCCGATCCTCTGTTGGAACTGATTCATGTATGTTGACTATATTAGCTGCTGCTGTCCAGGGTGGCCACTGCTGTGCTCCACTAGCCCGTTTCTCTTTGGGGGCCCATAGGCCGGTGGGAAATCAAAAGTCACCAGTTGTCTGCAGTCAGTAGAGTCAGCCGCCCCTCCCCCACTGAGGGCTGGCTCTCCAGAGAGGGCTGGGTTGGTTAAAGTTTTTGTTCTTTTTGATTCTTGCCTCAGATCTTTTTGGGGCTTAGGGACCTACTTCCCTCCTTTTCTTCTCTCCTTTTTTTTTTTTAGTTTCAGGCCAACCTCAAATTCACAGCAATCCTCCTGCCTCTGCCTCCGGAGTGCTGGGATTAGGCAGTGTAATATGTAGTACTGGGGATTGAACTCGGGACCTTGTGCTTAGCAGGCAGACCCCCAAACCACTGAGCTAAATCCTGGCCTCTTCTTTCTTTTTTTCCTTGAGCTGCTATATTCTAGTTTAGGAATAACAAACTGGAGAAAGCCCAAGTGCCTGCTGTTACTATTCTGCCCTCTTTCCCCTAGAGTTTTGTTTTTAATATTTGGAAACCCCCCCATTAAAATTTACCCTCAGGCATAAGATATCTTTTCATCTCAGTGACCTCATGGAAACAAACACTAGGGATTTGCTGAGGGTTCAGGAGCTCACACATGGTGGAGCTAAGAGTAAACCCAGGACTGTCTGAATCCAAAACTTGTGCCGGTAAAAGGCCCTTTCACACAGTGTGATCTGTAGGACTCTTGTAAGCAGTAATAAGTAATAAGTTAAAAGATGTGTTTGTGTGTCCGCTGGGTGTGTGTAGATGTCCTTTTTAAAACTCAGCACTCCATGCTCCCTAATGAATTTCTTATCCTGAGGGTCATTATTGTCTGGGGGAAGCGTGCCGCTCTGCTGGCTATTTCAAGCGCGTTTGTCTGAAAGTTTATCCCTTCCCACCCCATCAGGTTCACAGAATGATCGCAGAGTTTAAGCTGATTCCTGGACTCAATAATTTGTTTGACAAGTTGATTTGGAGAAAACATTCAGCATCTGCCCTCGTCCTGCATGGTCACAACCAAAACTGTGACTGTAGCCCGGTAAGAAGGGACCCCCAGGGCACATGGGACTGCTCACTGCTTCTCATTGTTTCACCCTGCTGCGGATCCTCTGAGCCAGTGTTCTTGGAGCAGAGCAGAAACTCAAAGTCATGCTCTATGACTCCAGTAATGGAAGCTGGTTCAAGGAAGATCTGTAGTAACACCTCCATCCTTACCGAAATGCTTTTTCTTTTTTTTGTTACTGAAGACCGAATGTAGGGCTTTCACATTGAGCTAAACCTCAGTCCTAATTTTTATTTTTTATTTGAGACAGTATAATAAGTTGCTAGGTTTACCTAGATTGGGCTCAAATTTGCCGTCTTCCTGCCTCGGCCTCCCAGAGTGCTGGGCTCACAGGCATCCCTCCCTGAGGCCCTGCAGCTAGCTCCCCTCGCTCCTCAGGAGTAGAACTAGAGCTGCCCCTCCATGACCCGGCATCAGGTCTTCCCTGGTTTGATGCTCCATCTCCTGGTACTGCTTTTGCCTCTAGGCATCACCAGTGGCTGGGGACTGGGGTGAAGCTTTGGACTCTGGAGGACGAGGATCCACTTTTGCCTGTGTTTCTCACAGGCCACTAGAGCACTGAGCCAGGAGTTGGAAGGCCTTTGTGCCATTCAGCTCGGCATGAGGCTCTCTGAATGAGTCACGGGATCTGGGCCTGTTTTCTTGCGAAAGGAAATCATACTTCCCTGCCTGCTGGCTTCCGGCTGGCAGCCCAATCAGCAGCGTCAGACCCAAGTCCTCTGGAACCTTGAAGCGCTGTGTTGTTGGGACTCAGGGCCTGGTGCATGGCGTCCCTGACCTCTGCATTCCAGAGGCTTCCTCAGTCCCTTGCCACCCCCTTTGTCTTTGGTGGAGACCGAACCCAGGGCCTTCACGCTGAGCTGCCTTCCCCATCCCTTAATTTTTTAAAATTTTAAGATAACATCTTGATAAGTTGCTCTGGCTGGGCTCCCTCCCAGAGTGCTGGGATTATAGGCATGCAGCACCACTCTTAGCTTAGAGCACTAAGTTCAAATTTGGGCTCAGCTCTCACCCTTAGCTTAGAACACTAAGCTAAGTGAGTATATTTTGCATTTTTAGACATTCTTACTCTTTCCCCAAAACTGCGTGGTCCTTGTTCATCATATGACCCTGGCCTTGTCACTTCTTGAATCATTTGAATTTACAGCCCGTCCTGGGGTCTGTCTTGTGTGTGGGTCATCAGCCCTGCAGGATGACATGTTGCCTCTCGTCTGTAACGTTTGTGGAGAGACCACCTTCAGCAGGGCTCACCTTCCTGTGCAGCGTCAGCCCTCACAGTGTTTCTGTCGAGCGCCCTGCGGTCTGGCAGGTGTTCGGGGCTGCATCTGTCCCATGGCCAGCTCTCGTGTTTTGTGTCCTGGCTCTGCCACCCTGCTAGTGTGAGTGTGAGTCTCCACTTCTCCTAGGAGGTCCCCTCACACTGCCAGCTGTGCCCTGGGCTGAGCCAGGCTTCTCTGCCAGCTCCCTGGACACAGGTCAGCGCTGCACAGGCCTGGGCTCCTGTCTGTCGCTGCAGCGCATGAGAACTCGAGCCCGGCTCCGACCAGCTCCTTCCTCCTCTGCACACTGCCCTCAGGTTTCAGTTGCCTCCGAATTTCCTTTCCAGCTTATGAACATAGCCTCGCATTTAAAAGAATTTGAATGGTTATTTTTTTAATCCAACATGCTAGGGTATTTGTAGCTCGAAGGGTCCACATTCATTTAATTTTCCATGGGCCAGATGAGGAGAGGTTTTCTAACTAAAGAAAAGTTCTTATGGTGCGTGAGAACAGAGGTTCAAAGAAGCAGGGTGGTGTGCCAGGTTCTCACAAGAGCCTTGGCCTCGTCTTCTTTGGAAACCCTGTGACTCTGGTTTAACATGTGTTCTAGGACATCACCTTGAAGATCCAGTTTCTGAGGCTCCTTCAGAGTTTCAGTGACCACCATGAGTAAGTACGTGTGCGTCCCCACGCGGGAGGTGCGGTCCCCCACTCCCCTGCACCTCACGCAGGAGGGGCTGGCCGCTGGACTCGCAGAGGAAGGGCTTTTCACCTCCATAAGACAAGCTCTCTCCCATTTTTCTTAAGATGTTGTGCCTGCTTACTTATTATTTTTCAGTCTTTGATGGAGAATGTACAAGAAAATGATTCTGTACTCTAAGGAAGACAGTGTAAGAAACAGGCAATAGTATCTGACCCTTGACCTTCAGAACAACAGGCTGTCACTCAGCTACTGTGACAGGAACCTGGGCCTCTACCCCTGCCAGAGAAAGACAGAAATTAAGATTTATATGAAAGGCCCCGGTCTGGCTTGGATTTGCAGTACCGAGCGATCAAGTTCTGATTTTTCAGTGTTTAATTTCTTCGGGAGCATTGTGTGAACACACAGAACGTACCTGAGAGAACTAGCTCTCACTGTGCATGACTGGCCCGCGAGGGCTTCTCGTGCTGAAGGCGCCAGTGCGCTGTGAAAGTGCCTGGCTTTGGGGGGCTGCTTGAGACAGTGAGTGCTTAGCTCCTGTCTGACTCTCAAGTGCCAACTTCCTTATGGCAGGCTGGGGACACTGAGGTGGCCGGGGGGATCCACAGCCCCTCCTGTCGTGAAGGTACGGTGCGGGGTGGAAGTGCCCATCACTCAGAGTGTCGCCAGGGTGTGAGCACATGGTAATAGATGGGCATGGCATGTGGGAGCGAAGGACAGTCAGCCAGCGGTGCTCAGGGACTCTTCCTTGTGGAAGTAACGAGACAGTTTAGGCTAGAGGGGTCGTCAGGAGTAAATGAGGAGAAAAGGAAGAGCCAAAGCATGACTGCTGTAGCCAGAGTCCATGCAAAAGCCCCTGCAGGAGGAGTATGGTGTGGTCAGGTGGCGTGAGCAGTGGGGGCTCGGCCCAGCCACAGCTCAGGGGCGGTCTGTGGCTATGGGGCTCGGTTCAGAGCCTTAGCATGTGTGTTGCAGAGCAATGGGAAGCAGAACAAGCGTTTATTAGACAGCAACAGGTCATGGACGAGCCCTCTGGGAGCTTTGTGGGGTCTCGATGCCCATGGGAGACGGTAGGAAGCTGGCGACAGGCCCGGACGGGAAGGGCAAGGGATGTGTCACAGCTAACCAGGCCTCTGTGCCACAGCAGGACCGGGCAAGAGGCGTAGGATGGCAGGTCTAAGCGGACTTGCGGAGGCACGGGAGCCTTTGAGAAGTCACGATGAAGTGCCGAGTACACAGCAGAAGGGCCTAGAGGTGCTAGAGGGTGACGGGACCTGAGGGGAACATACCTGGTGGATTCGGCCTCTCTCTCTTCACAGGAAGTGTGTGGGGACTGCTCTGGTGTCCTGCTGACCAGCACACCCACTTCCTGTCCTTTAACCCCACCTCATGTGGTTTGTTTCAGGAACAAGTACCTGCTCCTCAACAACCAGGAGCTGAATGAACTCAGCGCCATCTCCCTCAAGGCCAACATCCCTGAAGTGGAAGCCGTCCTCAACACGGACAGGTGAGCTGGGCAGCAGGTGACAGTGCCCTCACACCCCGGCCCCACCTGGATGCGCACACGCGGGGGCTCTCGGTTGGGCGCACAGGGAGCAGACTCTGTCATGGCCTGTGTCAGACACCCCTGCGGTGTAAGTGGCCCTTCCCCTAGCAGCTCTGAACCCTCTGTGACTCTAGATGTGTCTCTGGCCTCTTGCCAGTGGGTGTGGTGGGCAGAGCTGGCCGGGGGTCGGGCGGGTCACTTGGCTGCTCAGTGGGTGACTCAGGAGTCTCCGAGGGCTGCGGGCCCAGTGGAGCAGAAGGAAATATCCCATTTTCCACCCACCTAGCCCTGCGGCCGGCCCTGTCCGTCACCTCAGCTCTCCACTAATACTGTCTGTGTTTCAGGAGCTTGGTATGTGACGGGAAACGGGGCTTGTTAACGCGTCTGCTCCAGGTCATGAAGAAGGAGCCAGCCGAGTCATCTTTCAGGTGAGCCTGAAGACTGGAACCTGCCGCTTCCAGGGGGCTCAGGAGCCACAGGTTTCTCAGTCAGTTAGAAATGTCCTCAGCCCCACCTGTCCGAGGTTGGGAGAGGCTCGACCGCCACCTGGCTCTGTGACGGCAGCTAAGAGCCGTTTGCCCGTGGCTCGTCGGCAGCAAGCGTTCCCCGAGCACCTGTGGTGTGCTGGCGCTGGCAAGGTGGGCGAGGAACATGGCTCAGGCCTGGCCACAGGCATTGCCCGGGGCTGTGGGAAAGAGAGATAAAAAGAGGCCAGTTTCAGTGGGACGCAGAAAGGGAGCCAGGCGCTGCAGGAGTGAAGGGAGCCCTTCCCTGGCAGGGGCTGGCACACCGAGAGGGCTGCACTGACTTCTAGACCCCTCACAAGTAACTCTCAAAGGCACTGGATGGCAGGAATTCCAGCAGGGTTGGGTTGGAACTGTCAGCGGCCTCTGTCCGCAGTGGGTCCCTGTCCCCTCAGCCTCCCTTGTCCAGATCCCCTCATGGACCCAGCAGAGCCCTCTGAGCCACTTGGTCAGTGTCAGTGACCTCTCCGGGAGGCAGCCAGCACAGGAGAGCTCAGTGGCCAGTCCAGTGTGCCTTTCTTCCCACATACATTCTGGGTCCCAAAACCTAGAGTGTTTGTACATGGGACTTGCTAAGGCTGGTTCCCGGAGCCTCGATGCCACCTTCCCTGAGACCCAGCCCTTGCCAGACGGACCCTGATTAAAGACTGCTCCATGCTGATCGAATTCTCTTGCTCAATGCTGTTTTCCCAAGACCCAGGATGAGATCTGAAGCCTGGTAGTTAGATGTTCAGTAAATGTCAGAAAGACGAGAAGGGGGCAGCTCTCAGTCCCTGGAGGATTGAACCTGGGCCAGGAAAGGGCAGCCTTAGCACCTGAGCAGGAGGCAATGTTTCGGTCACAGGTTTTGGCAAGCCCGGGCGGTGGAGAGTTTCCTCCGAGGGACCACCTCCTATGCAGACCAGATGTTCCTGCTGAAGCGAGGCCTTCTGGAGGTACGGCCTGGAGGAGCCAGGGTGTTGGGTGGCCATTGTCCCCGCCCCCTGCCTCACTGTCCCACCCTGAGCCTTGAACATCTTGTCAGGAGCAGACCAGATCTTGTGCCCATTGCCCTCATGTTTGCCCTGGGTTCCTCATGCGTGCTTAAGAAGTGATTGAGGAGCTTGAGGGTGGCCGTGCTGGAGGGGGAGCCCAGAGAGCGATGGTGAACCTTGTAGAGCTTTCAGTGAGACAGCCCAGTGCAGCATGCAGGCCGTAAGTGCGCCACCATTGATTGGTCTAGGGCATCCACAGGACCTTCGAAACCTGACGCTCTTTGAGCAAAAGTTAATTTTCCTTATTTAACAATGATGTATAGATACAGCAAAAGGTAGAGAGCAAGACAGCCTAACTACCAATTAATTGTTTAAAAACTCACTTGGAAAAGAATTAGTGCAAATAAATGTAGTTTCAAGAAGAAAATGAAAAACTTTGGAAACAGTTTAACCATCATAGAAAACTTTATTAGGAAGTTACATTGGCCTTATGTTCTTGATAAAAATTTGTTGATTTTGATATAAACAGAGTGTCATTTATAAACCCAGAACTCATTAGGACAGAAAGCACCCTGTGTCCTGAAATTCTGTCTGTTTACTCCAGGGGCCTGAGTGCCTGGGCAGTGGCCAGTGTCAGAACCGGGCCTGGGAGCCGGGGAACCTGACCACAGACCCACTCAGAGGCTCCAACTCTGAGTCTTGATCAAGTGAGAGAAAGATGTGCTCTATTCCCCACCCACTGCCTTGCTAGTAAGATGTCCCCTGGCCCTGTCCTCAGAGTCACCAGCATCCTCGGAGAGGAATCTAGACAAGGTTGCAGGTTCCCTCAGGCGAAATCAAACATTGTCTGAGCTCCATGGGAGCCAGGCAGGGGCAGCCACGTTGCACCCTCACCTGACTCCCTCCTCACCCCAGCACATCCTGTACTGCATTGTGGACAGTGAGTGCAAGTCACGGGACGTGCTGCAGAGCTACTTTGATCTTCTGGGAGAGCTGATGAAGTTCAATGTTGATGCATTCAAGAGATTCAATAAATACATCAACACTGATGCCAAGGTAAGGCAGACTGAGGCCCCGTAGGGTTCTGCATTGGCCTGGAGACCCTCAGTGCTCCTGGTCTATCTGTCTGCAGCTGGGAGCTTTCAGGGGCTGGACCCCGTGGGCAGTCCTCTGCGCACTTCCGTGAGCTTCTGCGACACCAGGTTTTGCTGGGGCTGGGAGTGGAGATGACGATCTCAGCTCCTCACGCAGTAGGAATGGCAGTAGGAATGGGCGGGATGTGCCATAGCTGGGTGCATTGTGGGGGATGCCACAGTGGGAGGCCCCGAGAGGAGAACTGGGCCTGGTACGTTGGATTTCAAGAGTGTGTGACACGGATCAAATTGAGAATAGTGAAGTTAAAGACAGAGGAGCACAGAGTGCTTAGTGCAGGGCTCCTGGACAAAGCATCGGAAGGTGCCAGCAGCAGAGGGCGGGAGCACGTCTCCCAGCCTGTCTGTCTGCACAGCAGGTGAAGGGCAGAGGATTGCCGAGCCCGGTGCTGAGCTGGGTCCTGGCCTCCTGAGCACCATCCCTGCTCCAGTTCCAGGTGTTCCTGAAGCAGATCAACAGCTCCCTCGTGGACTCCAACATGCTGGTGCGCTGTGTCACTCTGTCACTGGACCGATTTGAAAACCAGGTGGACATGAAAGGTGAGGAGAGCCCGGATGCCAGGCGAGAGGGTTCTGTGTGCTGGGTCAGACACCGGCCTCCCCGAGGCAGAGACAGCAGAAGAAGCCGCCCTGGCACTCGCATGGCTGGTGTCAGGGTGGTGGTCTAACCTTGGCCGATTTGCTCAGCTGCTTTGTCTACTGTTTTTGCTTCCTTCAGTGAGGATGTACAACATTTTGATGAAGAAAATCCACTGTTGTCAGTAAAATGCAGACACAAATGACAGTCCCCCTTCCCTTCTGGGGTGGGGTTGCCTGGGACACTGTGTCCCTGTGCAGCAGCATAGTGGATGTGCTGTGGCAGACACGTGTGTGGGGGTCACCTTGCCTGGAATTTCATGCACATTTTGAGTACACATGTGTTTATTTTCACCATGAAGTCTGTGGCATCCAGCAGATTCTCAAAAGTTTAAAGGCTGTGTTTTAGGGGACAGTATGCGAACTCAGAATGGCCAGCAATTGCCACCAAACCCCCAAAAGTATAGAAAGTTGTTTTCTTGGGGCTCAAGTGCACTGTGGCCTCAACAGTGGGGACAGAAACACATGAAGGCTGTGTGGGAAACTAGTCACATGAGGAGCTGTGGACCGTGTCTTGCACTCATTTTTGTTTTATGTTTTGGGTGGTATTGGATTAAATCCAGGGCCGCTTACACAGCTGCGTTCCCAGCCTATTTTCTTTTTAACTTGCTTGTTTGTGCCAGTGCCGCATTGAGCTGCCCAGGCTGGTTTGTTTTTAATCCTGCCTCTGTCTCGCGCAGTGCCAGGGTTACAGGCATATATCACCACACCCAGCATGTCACTCTCTTTCTTAATTAGTGTCATCGGGTGCTGGGCTGGCTAGGAGGGCTGCTCCCTGAGCTTGGTTTCAAAGGGCCATGTTGGGGCTCAGAACACAAGCTCAGCTTAGTCGGTGGTGAAGCAGCTGGGGCCTGATTGTTCTGGCTACAGCAGTGTTTCCTGTAGTTGGTTGGATGGGGAGAGTTCCTGAGTTATACAGAGTCAAGTCAAGGGATGCTTGACAAAAGGCGTAGGTGGCTGGCCACGAGGCCTGAGCTGCTGTCACACCTCCATCTCCTCCGCAGTGGCTGAGGTCCTATCTGAGTGCCGCCTGCTCGCCTACATATCCCAGGTGCCCACGCAGATGTCCTTCCTCTTCCGCCTCATCAACATCATTCACGTGCAGACGCTGACCCAGGTGAGAGACCTTTGGCCAGGAGCCACTTGGGAAGGGTGGACTGGGCACCATTTCCCTCATCCTGGAGCCCAGCAGAGCTGTGTCTCCTGCTGTCAGCCCAGGTGCATCCCTTTTAAGGGCTTTGCCAAGTGCCTCTGGTTTACAGACGGGGCCACAAGCGAGGCAGCAGGTCTCTGAGCTTACAGACTGAGTCAGGCAAGAGAAGCACTACATGCTTATGACTCGCTATCCCTTCACGGTGTGTCCCAGGTCATGGAATTGGACCTGAGTGTCCCCCAGCCCTTTCACTGAGTGGCTGGGCAGCCTTCCCGTCTCCGAACCTCACTCTCCACTGTTAAATGGGGAAGCACTAGTACCTCTCTGGTTCTGTGGTCTAACAGATGTGAAAGGAGGTGTGTCACTCACTTTTCCTGTCACTGGGGCAAAATAGCCGACACCCACAATTTAAAGAAGAGGTTTAATTAGGCCGTGGTTTGGGGGGGGTTCAGTCCACGGTTGGCTGGCTCCAAAGTGGTGTAGTGAAAGGGCCTGGCAGAGGAAGGCTGCCAGCCATGGCAGCCAGGAAGCAGAGAGGCAGGGAGGCCAGGGGCAGAACACTCTTCAGCTATGTTCTGACCAGGACCCACGGGCACAGCACATGCAGCTGTGAACTTGTCAGTGGATTCATCCCCCGATGAACGTAGTCAGATCACCTCCCGAAAGCCCCCTCGAACACAGGAAATGTTTGGGGACATTTAGGATTTCAGCCACAACAGGAGGCCACCTCGGGGTAGGGTGAGATGGATAAACACTGAGCAGCACAGACACAGGTTTCCCCTCCCAAGGCTCACAGTAGTGAGAGCTACAGTTCTGAGAGGAGATAAACATAACTATTATGTGCACCCAGCCTCGCCAAGGGAAGGAAGCTTTCGTAAGAAGCCGTAGCTGAGCCAGGACCTAGACAAGGACAGATGTTGGTGCCATCGGGGGAAGGGGGTGCGGGTGGGCACAAGCAGCTCATTGGTGGCCCATACCGTGTGCCAGGGCCCCGTCAGGCACACACCTAGATGCCCTCCTCTGCGTGGAGCCCCCCAGGTACCCATCATCCCCTGGGGCTGCCAGCACACACCCAACCCAGCTGTCTTCGGCCTTGCAGGAGAACGTCAGTTGCCTCAACACTAGCTTGGTGATCCTCATGCTTGCCCGACGGAAAGAGAGGCTGCCCTTGTACCTGCGCCTGCTGCAGCGGATGGAGCACAGCAAAAAGTATCCTGGCTTCCTGCTCAACAACTTCCACAACCTACTGCGCTTCTGGCAGCAGCATTACCTGCACAAAGACAAGGACAGCACTTGCCTGGAGAACGTGAGTGCCCCAGTCCTGAGGGGGTGGCAGACGGGCACTGGGCATATAGACCCAGCGTCCCTTTAGGGGTTGTTGCAGGTGAGGTAACCTCGCCGGGATCATGGGGCAGGCTGCCCTCGGTCCCTCGGGGTGTCAGCTTGGCCTGGACCCTCCAGCCCTCTCTCTTTACTCAGAGCTCCTGTATCAGCTTCTCGTACTGGAAGGAGACAGTGTCCGTCCTGTTGGACCCAGACCGCCAGTCACCTTCTGCCCTTGTCAGCTACATTGAAGAGCCCTACATGGACATAGACAGGGACTTCACTGAGGAGTGACCTGGGGCCAGGCCTTGGGAGGCTGCAGGGCCAGGGCCAGCACAGGTGTACGCGGGTGCCCACGCCACCCGCCTGCCTGTTCTCGTCCCTCCCCAGCCTCCCCACTGCTGCCTGTCCCAGGTCCTGACGTACAGGCTTGGTGGTGGGAGGGAGCACCTACAGGCCCTCAGCTCCTGGCTTGCGGGCCCCAGCTCGTGAGGGCGCCTCGTGATCAGGACAGGGGCACCGTGCCCAGCTGTCCCTCAGAATGCAGGGACCTGCTGGGCTGCCCAGTAGAAGAGGACTTATGAAAATGACTGCCTGAGCTCCTGTCCAGCCTCTTGGCTGTCCTGGGGTGGCAAAGGAGATACGGGCCCCACCTGTGAGCTGAGCCTTGCACAGGCCGGGGGGTACCAGAGAATGCCACCTTCCCCCAGGCCTGCCCATCTGTTATCCTTTCCCTCCCTCCCTCGTCTTCCTTTAGCTCCTGTGGTTCTGTTTGCTCATTGGCCGCTGTGTTCATCCCAGGAGGTTCCCCGAGAAGTGGGGGCCTCTTCTGTCCACCCCTCGGGGCATGAGGTGGCTGCGCCTGCCCTGCCCCAGGGCAGCATCTCTTGCCTGAGCCCGAGCACGGGAGCCTGGCCGGGATCTTATCCTTGGTCATTCCTGTGTTGCCAATTTATTAACAGCAAATAAACCGATTAAACGGAGACTATTAAAGAAGTTTATTTTAAACGACTGATGTGGACCTGATTTTGTCCTTGAGACTTTGTTCATTTCCCTCTTATTTCCAAGGAATAAGGACACAGCTGTTGATGTGGACATGGCATTTATTTAGGGTGTTGCGGGACTTAGGATGGTGAGTGGCAGCAGATGAGCGTGAAAAGGTGACAGGATCTCAGCAAATGTCCCAACTTGGAGCACGAGGGCTCAGGCTGTCACTCCTTGTGCTGAGAGGCAAGCGAGACAGAGTGAGTCAAACCACCGGCTCTACCTCATGCTCTCCGTGGAGGGCAGTGCCTGCCAGACTCTCACCTTGGGCCCCAGGGCATCCCGGGTCCGCGCCCGCAGCTTGTTGGCCTGCGTCTCTGCCATGTCTGCCCGCTCTTCTGCGTCATCCAGCTCATGCTGAGCCTTGCGATACTTGGCCAGGTTGGTGCTGGCCTGCTGCTCCTGGGGACACATCAGAGCCTTGTCCCCATTAGAAACTGAAGTCTCCACTCTCCCACCCCAGCCCCCACCAGCACCACATGGTGGGGGAACACTGCCTGGGTGCCACCCGCCTGTCAGTGCACCATCAGGCCCGGCAATGGAAAGTGCCTGGAGCCAGACAGATCTGCATCTCTCCTGAGATGTGAGGACGTCAGGGGCATCACTGAGTGGGGAGCTGCCTCCACAGCCACAAGCCAAAGTCAGTCACTCGGCTCCTGGCCAGCCCGGAGCCCAGACCCAGTGCTCACCGCCTCCTCGAACTGGCGCTTGTAGCTCTTGACCTTGCTCTGCAGTTTATCCACCAGGTCCTGCATGCGAGCCAGGTTCTTCCTATCCTCCTCAGCCTGGCAAGCAAATGGGACTCAGGGTGTGCCCAGGCCGTCGGCAGCAGGGTCACCCCCAGGGCAGGCCCCTCACCCACCTGGTACACAAGCTCCTTGACCCGGCGCTCATGCTTGCGCACACTCTTGAGGGCCTCAGCGTGCTTCTTCTGCTCCGCATCGAGCTCAGCCTCCAGCTCTCGCACCTGTGGGCAGCTGTGGGTGGGTCTGCAGCCACATCTGCCCCACACCCCCCTGGGCAAGGAGTTGCAGAGCGCTGCACATACCTTGGCCTCCAGCTTCTGCACCTGCTTCTTCCCACCCCGCAGGGCAGCCTGCTCGGCCTCCTCCAGGCGGGCCTGCAGCTCCCGCACGGTCTGCTCCAGGGTCTTCTTCATCCGCTCCAGGTGTGCACTAGTGTCCTGCTCCTTCTTCAGCTCCTCGGCCATCATAGCCGCCTGTAGGGAAGGAGACTGTGGTCAGGGGGGACAAGACCCAGGGGATTTCCTCGGGCTCCACCCTGCCCTGCGTCCCCTGATGCTGCTGAGCCTCACGTCAGTGATGGCCTTTTTAGCCTTCTCCTCAGCTTCCCGCCTCTCCTGGGCAGCCTCCTCCACTTCCCCACTCAGCTGGGCCAAGTCTGCCTCCAGCTTCTTTTTCTGATTCAGGAGACCTGTGTTCTGGGAGAAGCAGAGTCTCAGCTGGCCAGTGGCCCGCTGTCCCCTCCACGTCGCCGTGACCCATCTCTACCTGTGAATGCAGGAGATTGAGTCGCTCGGTGGCTTCCAGCAGCTCCTGCTCCGCCAGCCGCCGGCTGCGCTCGCCCTGCTCCAGGACGGCCCGCAGCTCTTCGAGCTCAGCAGCAAGCAGTGCGGTCCGGCGCTCCAAGGCCTGCGCCTGCTCTCGGAGCTCCGCGGCCAGCCTCTGCTCCTCGTCACGCCCTGCCTGCTCCTCCTTGAGTTGGGCCTGCAGCAGCCGTGTGGCCGCCTGTGCCTCCATGGTCTGGCGGGTGGCGTGGCCCAGCTGCAGCTCCAGCTCGTTGAGGTCTCCCTCCATCTTCTTCTTGAGCCTCAGCGCCTCGTTGCGGGCGCGGGTCTCTGCATCCAGCGAGGCTTGCAGAGACTCCACGGCCCGCTGGTGGTTGCGCCTGTGGGAAGGCAAGATGGGGGGTGGGCAGGGCATGTGGGAAAAGAGTGGCACAAGTAACACACGGGGCCTCGCAAATGCCCAAGGACTGCTGGAGATGGAGACCATTTGGGGAGGCACATTCTGGCCTGTTTTAAAGCCTTTGTGCTACCTGTTGCTCTTTATAGCAAGTTCAGACAAGAGTGAGGCCCAGAGACAGACATGGAGTAAGCTCTGGGTCGACTGTGTGACCTTGAGTATCCTTGAGCTTCAGGGAGGTTCTCCTCTGGAATAGGGCCCTAGGAAAGCCCTCTGGCAGGGGAAGACTCCATGACCCCGTGGGCGCAGACACTGCTTTCTGTCCCTTCTCTGTCAGGAGAAAGGGCGGCAGCCAGACCTCAGGTTAGTGCACTCCTCGTCCTTCTCCGCCAGCTTCCGGTCCACTTCCGCCTTGACCTGGGACAGCTCCAGCTGGATCCGCAGGGTCTTCGTCTCCTCCAGCTCCAGGGCGCCCTGGGGACACAGAGCAGGGAGCGCGGGATAGGACGGGGTGGGTGTTCAAGGGCAGAGACACCGGGAGATCACAGGTCAGCATCCCCGCGGCCATCCTGACCTCAGCCTCCTCCAGGGCGGCCTGCAGCTCGCTCTTCTCGCCTTCCAGCGCCTTCTTGGCTTTCTCCAGCTCCTGGATGCTCTTCCCGCTGAGGCTGACCTGGTCCGTGAGCTCACTGATCTCCTCTACAGAAAGGATAGGGCGTTGAGGGCCAGCCCCGTGGCTGGCACCCCCATCTCCAATGACTCCCGTCACCTCCACTTCAGAGTAACCCTCCCGTGCTCCGACGCCAGGCCCTACCCTGCAGGTTCTTGTTCTCCCGCTTGAGCGTCTCCAGGGCCTCCAGCGCCTCTTCGTGGCTGTGCCGAAGTCGGAAGAGCTCAGTGCCCAGGCCGCGGGCTTCCCTCTGCGCCGCCTCCAGCTCCCGCTGCGTCTCCTCCTCCTGCCGCCTCCGCTCCTCCAGAGCCCGCTCCAAGTGGCGCTGCTTCTTATCCAGCGCAGCAGCTGCCGACGTCGCCCGCTCCAGCTCCAGGGTCACATCCTCCGTCTCTGTCTGCAGCCGTAGCTTGGCCTTCTCCAGCGACGAGCACTTGGCATTGGCGGCTTCTACGCCCTCTTCTGCCTCCTGCAGCCGTAGGGCCAGCTTCTTCCTGAGCCATGGAGCCGACACGGTGAGGACAAAGGGAAAGTGGTCCCACACCCCTCCACCCCGAGGGGCTCAGGCACAGATGTGAGCTGCTGGCTCTTGCCTGGCCCCCAGACACTCACTTGGCCTCCTCCAGCTCGTCGGTCCTCTGGATAGCATCGGCCTCGTATTTGCTCCTCCACTGGGCAACCTCGGCGTTGGCCTTGGACAGCAGCCGCTGCAGCTCAGCCTGAGCCTCAGCCTCCTCCTCATGCTGCTCCCGGAGGAGGTCGCAGTCATGACGCAGAGCCTGCACCGCGTGGGCCAGCGCACTCTTGGCCTGCAGGGACACCTCGCCTCAGTCAGGGCCAACAGCCCCAGCGCACGCTGCCCCACTGGACGGGCAGCAGTGCTGGCTAACCTTGCTCTCCTCCTCCAGCTGCCTCCGAAGTTCCTCCAGGCTCTGGGCGGCAGAGGTCTTCCCCCGGCTCAGCTGGCTGATCAGAGACTCCTTCTCCTCCAGCAGGCGGCCCAGCTCCCCTGCAGGCAGAGGGGCAGGCAGGTCAGGGCAGGGTGGCCCCGCCCGGTGTGGCACAGTGGAAGCTAGTCTCACCGTTCTCGGTCTGCAGCCGCCCACGCTGGGTGCTTGCATCCGCCAGCTGCCGCTGAAGCTCTTCCACCTTGATCTTGGCCTCACTGAGCTGATCTTCATAGGTCCGGCACAGCTTCTCTGCACTGGCCTGGGACCCAAAGTCAGGGTTCAAGACAAGTCTGCAGCGGACAGCGGGATCTGGGGTGGCCAGTAGAGACTGGGCCCTAGGATAGGGAACTGAACAGCGACAGGCCCAGGAAGGCAGGGAGATCAAAGCCCCACATTCCAGGTCAGGGATTTACAAACTATAGAAATGATCCCTGAAAGTATAGCCTCACACCCAACCAGGACCAGAAGCAGGAGGCCGAGGCTGGGCCCAAGGACAAGTCAGGTGAGTGTCAGGGTGCGAGAGCGGGAGGCAGCTGGGGACAGTGGGCAGATGTGAGGATTAAGCAGTATATAGGTCAGGTCAAGGCTGAGGTCAAGACAGGAAGGATATAGATTAGGTCAGAGTTCACGGAGCTGAGGTTGGAAGTAGACACTGGGTGAAAATGACCTGGAGCCAGGGAATGAGATTTATTTAGGAGTCAGGGCGTGAGTTCCAGACTGCAGGGGCTAAGGCTTAGATGCCAGATATATGGGCCCAGGGCTGGGCTGAGGACTGTCTTAGTCAGGGTGGGCGGCAGGAGGGCAGACACCTTGCTGCGGGCCAGGGTCTCCACGTTGGCGCCCAGGTCGTCCACTTCCATGCGCAATTCACTCTTCTCCTTCTCCAGCTTCTGCCGCACGCGCTGCAGGCTGTCCACCTGCTCTCCCAGCTCCGCCGCGCTGTCGGCCTGCTTGCGCCGCAGGGTGGCCACCGTGGCCTCGTGCCGCAGCGCCGCCTCTTCCAGCTCCCGCCGCAGGCGGCCCAGCTCAGCCTCGCGCTTGCGGCAGCCTTCTCGCTGCCCAGCCGATGCACCGCCTGCCTCCTCCAGCCGCTCACTCAGCTCCTCCAGCTCTCGGGCCGCCTCTGCCCGCTGCTTTTCCACACGCGCCCGGGCTGCCCGTTCAGCCTCCAGCTCCTCCTCTAGCTCCTCAGCCCGTGCCTGGGTGGGCGGGAACAAGGTGTCGGGTTGGTGGCCTCTGCCCAGGCCTGGCCCTCCCAGGGCCTCTGCACACCTGCAGCTCCTTGATCTTCTTCTGCAGTTGGGTGCCCAGGAGCTGCTCATCTTCCACTCGCAGGTTCAGCTGACTCAGCTCAGAGTCCTTCCTAGGAGCACAGGCTGAGATGTGGGATGAGCCACCTGGGCCTAACCGCCATCCACCTGCCTGGGCTCAGCCCGAGGCTTCCCTCAGCCCCACTCCCCTCGGCCCTGAGTGCCCCCGCTCTGTCCTCCTGCTCTGGCCCCTGCTGCCCTGAGCCCTGGTCTAGAAAGGCACAACACGACCCTGCCCTAGTGACCCCCATCTCTGTGCCTCGCCGGACACACACACTGAACCTCCTCAGAAACGGGACTGGTAGCATCCAGAGGGAAGGAGGACCCAGTCGGGCGTGGGAGGCCCTGCCAGCCCCACACCTACTTCTTGAGCATTTCCTCCAACTGCTGCTTGTCTTGGGTGGTGTCTGTCACGGCCTCCTGCGTCAGCTTTAAGTCACCCTCGAGCTTGCGCTTGGCCCGCTCTGTGTCCATGCGCAGCTTCTTCTCCTGCTCCAGGGAGCACTCCAGCTGCGGAGCAGGACGGGCTCAGCTCTGGCTGGCCAGCGCCTGCCCGCTGCCCCGTGGCCCAGAGAGGCCCTGACTTACATCCTCCACCTGCTGCTCCAGCCGGAGCTTGGCTTTGGCCAGCGCGCTCACACGGTCCTCCTCAGCCTGCAGGTCGCCCAGGGCCTGCTGGTGTGCCTCCTGCAGTGCCTTCTTCTCCTTGGTCAGCCGGGCCACTGACTCATCCAGGGTGGCCATCTCCTCTGTCAGGTTCTTCACCTGTGCCAAGGCCAGGCTTGCTTTAGGAAGTCCCTCCCCACGCTGGGCCGGGCAGCCACCACCTGCCCAGCAGTAGCGGCCACCCCTTCCAGCTCTGACCACTTCACTGAGGCCTCCATGCTTCCTAGCTCACGGAAGAGCCCTCCTCGGCTATGTGGAGGAATTGATGGGCGAGGGTTCAGCCCTGCACACCTGTGGGAACCCAAGCAAGCAGCTTACTGGCCACAGCCTCACTCTTCCTTTCTGTATAATGGAGTCAGCACTACCGGTGCTATAAAGCACAATGATTGGGAGTGCTCCATGACAGGAAGCCTCTAGGTATGCAGAGCTAGGAACATGGCACTTGTACCTCCAGGGGCTCGAGGTCCAGGACAGATAACTGCTAGGATGCGCTGAGCACCTATAGCGTATGAGGCCCCACACGGCAAGCTTTGTGACGGCCAGTTATGCACTGAACCCTCAGCCACCCAACTGAGACAAGTGCGCTAACCCCACCTGACACGAGGAAATCAGGTCCCACAGAGGCAGGGACCGGCCTCAAACTGCAAAGCAGGGACCAGCAGAGCCTGAAGGGCACGTGCAGCCGCCTGGCCGCAGCCGGCCCTGGGCTGAGCCCCCCCGCGCTGGCCTCGCCCACACCTTGTTCTCGGTGGCCTGCTTCTCCTTCTCAGCCTTGGCCAGCGTCAGCTCCAGGTCGTCGATGTCTTTCTTGAGCTCCGTGCACTCGTCCTCCAGCTTGCGCCGGCGCGCGGCCAGGTCAGCATTCACTTCCTCTTCGTCCTCCAGCCGCTCATTGAGCTCCTTCACCTTCGCCTCGAGCTGCACCTTAGACTTGATCAGCAAGTGGCAGCGCTCCTCGGCATCTGCCAGGTTTTCCTGCTCCTGGAGGGGACATGGGTGGGGCCAGGCTAAGAGTCCACCGACGGACAGGGCACAGGCCCTGGGAAGAAACTTCTTCTTCGTCCACGCAGAGGCTGAGCACTCATCCCCACTGGGCTCTGGGGCCCAATGCCTTAACCGCCCTTAGGCCCGCAGGGCTCAGGGTGAGGGGTGCAGGGGCACCACGAGGATCACAATTAGGTGGAGCAACACAGAGGGAGAGCAGAAGAGGGGCTCTGGAAAAGCCCACCACTTACTCCCACGCGCTGGGCCAAGGACGAGGGACAAGCTAGCCATGGCGGGCAAGCTGAGCCCTGCACAGCCTTTGAGGGGCCGTGGGAGATGCCCCTTGCTGAAGGAAGGACAGTTTGCACTGCAGACTGGGGGGTTTTCAGACCCTTCACCTTGCTATGACCTTGTTACCTGTCATCTGGGTTTTCATTATCCTTACCCAGAGAAAGGGGCCAGAGTCGCTCTCAGGGACAGCTGAGAAGGGACAACTGGGGAGCTGGGGCTCTGTGCAAGTTCACAGGACACCAGGGGTGAAGGCAGCAGGGCACAGACAAAGCCCACGGTGAGGAGACCGGGGACGCGCGCCCAGGCCTCATCTCGTGGCACCTCCAGGGAAGGAAGGAAAGCCACGGAAGGCCTCAGCACCGATAGCACTCCAGGGCCCCACGCCACAGCTTCTCCTCAGAGCAGCCCGGGTTCTTGGAGTGTCAGGGACAGCACATCCCCAAGGGGGGCCCTTTCTTCTTCCCCACTCACCGCCTGCAGCTGCAGGGCCAGGTCATTCTTCTCCTGGCTGACACTGACTTGAGTCTCCTCCAGCTCCTGGCGCTTGGCCTCAGCAGCTGCCAGGGCCCCCCGAAGTCCTCGAAGCTCTGCCCTCAGGGCCGCCAACTCCTCCTCAGCTTGTGCTGAGCGCAGCAGCGGCTTCATCTTGAAGAAAAGCTTCATCCACGACCAATTCTTGACAGCGTTGAAGGCACGGATGTTCCACTGGATGGTGAACAGGGCATCCCTAGGGAGAGGGAGCCCCTGTGAGCCAGCCCCGTGTTTCCCTCTTCCAGGTGAGGCCAGGAGTCACTGAACACCCACCCTGGCCTCCCACTAAGCCCCACCTATGGGCTTTCACTTAGGGTTCCCAAGAGTCCTCTGGAGGTCCCAGTTCCTACATTAGGGGAGGTGGAGGGAGCGGCCTAAGCGCCATAGATATGCCACCACCACCACCACTCCTGCTGCCACAGGGGTGGGGGCCTTGAGGCCCAAATGTCCAGGGAGCGTCTGGAAGTGAAGACAGAGTGGGGGCAGGGGGTGTTAAGCCACCAGGCCCTGAGGTCAGCTGCTGAGCTCACTTCCCAGCCCTAGGTCGGGATGCTCACAACACCTGCCGCTCAGGACTGCCTCACATTTTAACCAAGAAAATGCAAATGAAGTGTCTGGCCCAGCGCCTGGACACCACTGGATGCCACTGTCCACCTCTCCAGGTCACACATAATTCTAGGGTGGCCAGGGCTGGGCGGCAGGTGCTCTCACCTGAATCAGGAGACATGGAAATGGGGCCTGAGATGCAGAACAGAACCTCACCCCAACCATCCACAGAGCAGCATCTGACAGGAGGCAGGGGCCTGGGCGGCTCTGTGAGCTAGGGACAGTGCACACACACACACACACACACACCCACCTGCCGTCCCTTCTCACACCCACCTGCCTCCCAGCATGCGCTGGTACTCGAGGCGCATGAGGCGGCCCCGGCTTCGTGCCTGCAGCAGTGTCAGCACCTTGGCCAGACGCTGGTCACGGAGCTCCTCCAGGACACCTAAAAGCCCAGCCTTGAAGAACACCTGGGGACCAGGGAATAGGGCAGCCAGATGTGACCCGTGTCCAGTGTGACCGTCCTCACCCAGGGTCACCCAGGGTGCCCAGACCTTGGTGTGACCAAATTGGTACTGGGTGTGGTCAATGTCTAGCGAGCCCAGCAGCTTCTCTGTGGCCTTCCTGCTGTCCATGAAAGTGTCGTCTGGGATGGCACTGGGGTTCAGGATGCGGTACCTAGGACAGCAGGGAAGGGCCGGTGAGGAGAGGCCACTGAGAAAGGGACGCCAAGGACAGAATGGGCCACAGGGAAGCAGGGGAGTCATTCCTGGTCTCCTGGAGGCACACACTGAGCAGGTGGCAGGGAAGGTGGCATGGGGACTGGCAACATTCTGCTCAAAACCCTTCGGGGTGTTTAGACGCACTAAGTAAGTTTTCAAAGAAGATGCAATCTTCACAAATGTGCTACTTTTATAATTTGTTTAAAGGTGAAAAACACAAAGGTAATGTGCTGTGCCATTATCAGGAACAAGAGACATCTGGGAAAGAATTCCACTCAGAAACAGCAAGGGGGCCAGGGATTTAGCTCAGTGGCACTGTGCCTGCCTTGCAAGTATAATGTTGTGAGTTCAATCCCTGGTACTGGGAAAAAGAAAAACCAGCCAAGGTTCCTAAAATGTCCATCCCTTAAAAAGATACATGCACATGTGCACAGGTCCTGTGGGTCAGGGGCAATGGGGGCATGCTGTGAAGGAAAAGCCCAAACGTGCAAAGTTGTCCACCACTAGAAGGGCTTGCTTCGGCATGCTTTGTTTTTTTGGACAGGGTCTCACTATGTAGCTCAGGCTGGCTTTGAACTCAGTATGTGGCTCAGGATGGCTTCAGACTCACAGCAATCCTCCTGCCTCAGCTTCCCAAATGCTGGGATTATAGGGCTGCACCACCATGTCCAGTTTAGGAGGGCTTGTTATACAAAGTGTATAATTCACTACAATATGGAACATTAAACCATCATAAAAATGGATGATGATGCAAACTCGAGCCTATTGATAAAGAATAACCTCAGACTGATAGTTCCATGAGGACAAGCTCACAGACACGCGCGGGAGCACACGCGCCTGTGCATGCAGTGCCCAGTGTGGCGATGCCTTTCCTGCCACCTTTTTGGTGACACCTGTTTGTACAGACACGTACGAAGGACAGCAGGGACAACTGTGTTATCCCTGGAAAGGGAAGGAGCAATGGACACTTTTAACCTGACAG
Organism: Petromus typicus; assembly: GCA_004026965.1. Lineage (NCBI taxonomy): Eukaryota > Metazoa > Chordata > Mammalia > Rodentia > Petromuridae > Petromus > Petromus typicus. The sequence goes on along the minus strand of PVIR01010782.1, from coordinate 19,305 downwards.
AATCAAACCTGTCAAGGAAAGGAAAGAGAAGCCTCTGGTGTTGACAGAGCGTTCGCTATGTGCTGGCACTATACAAAGTCCCGTCTATGGGAATTCTCATTCAACTCCCAACCCTACATCTGCCTACTACATGGAGCTCCCCAAAAACAATCCACTCTCCCCTCCAAGTTCCCCACTAGGGTGCCCGCTGGAGACATTTCTGAGTTGACAGGCTCAGGGCAGAGCTCACTGCTTTCTCCCCCTCCAAGTCAAAACTCCCTGCCTGTAACTCAGTAAATCCACCACCAACTCCCCGTTCGCTCAGTCCCCACACAGTGGTCTTTCCTCTCTTTCTAATGCTGTACCCACGTCAGTACCCACATTTACTCCAAGTGCACTGGATTCTCTCCTCAGCTCGTTCCAGTCTGAGCCCCCCCAGTCTACACAGGGACGCTGACCCGGCCCCACAGTATCGCTTCCTCCTCAGGGGCTGGAACCTGTCTTTCCTTGAGGCCCTTATATATGCATTAAGCCCCTCGGGACAGGCCAAGCGAAGAGCCACACACCCACCGCTGCCTGAAGTCAGCATAGAGCAGCCTGTTGGGGAACCCTTGGCGGCAGATCCGGATCCCCTCCAGGACACCATTGCAGCGCAGCTGGTGTAGCACCAGGAAGGCGTCCATGACCCCTGGACGTGGCAGGGTTAGAGGAAAAGGTCAGAGGACTCGGACACAAGCTCAGGCCCCAGAGAAAGGGAACAGTCCACAGCCGGGGCTCACTGTGAGTCTGTACGGACTCTGGGAGGTGAAGGAGAGAACTATTTTCCATTTTCCTCTAGGTTACCCTTCTTCGGGTCCCCTTCCCGCCCAAGCGGCCTGGGGGACACTACCTGGGGTCTTGTTCTCATTCGGAACAATGCAGCGGACGAAGTGGGGCTGTGTAGCTCGTAGGTTTGTCATCAGCTTGTGGAGGTTCTCCTGGGAACAAGGAGAATGGGGAGAAGGCACAGGAGGGGCAAAGAACCAGAATTGGATGCCGCAGTGGGCCAGGCCTGGGAGGACCCAGGCGCTACAGACACTGCACCGGTACCCTTTCACTACCGTTCCTTGTGACGGTCGGTCCCCTTTGATCACCACCTCCAGTCTTCAGCCCCCACCAGCTCGGCCTCCCTCAAAGAGACCTGTGGCTCCCCCCCACCCCCCAACCCTGCCTAGGCAGCGTGGGGACGGGAAGCAGCACAGACTTGCTGTGATGTTCATGTGGAGAGGAATTAAACATCACTGCAAGTCTTAACGGCCGCCCGCCCAGGGCACAGGGGACATGGCAGGGAGGGGATGGGCTGGAGGCTGTTACGGCCACATGGGGCCTCATCGGGGACTCACCTTGTGCAGCTGTGACACCGTCTGGAATGATGCTGCCTTCTTACGCTTCTCTTTCACTCCAGACTTGGGGGGCTCAGCTAGTAGAGACATGGGGCTTAGTCACGGCAGGGAGTGCCACTCCAGAGGCCCTGTGCAGGTGGGAAGCTTGTCCCTGGGTACTCACTGGAACAGGAGCCTGAATAATTCTCATAGAGAGTGGCCAAGAGCTTGTTCTGTGACTTCTGGAAGATGGGGACCACTGTCTCATTTAGAGGATCCTTGTTTTTCTCCAGCCAGCCCACGATGCTATAAGGCACCTAGCAGAGATGAGACGGGGCTGAGCCTCGGTGGGGGACCCGAGGACGGAGGAAGGACAGTGGCTGGGGGCCGGCTCAGAGGAACCTACCACGCCTGCGTAGTGCACCACCTCGAAGTGCGCCTGATACTTGCGCTTTTTATCAGGCCGAGGCTGCTGGAAGTTGGGGGATTTCCCTGCATGGTTGTCATACAGCTTGGCCCGGAAGCTTGCGTCAGAGGCCTTGGGGAACATGCACTCCTCCTCCAGGATGGACAGGATCCCTAGGGGCTGGGAGCAGAGAACAAGCTTGAAGGGCCCGGCCATCCTGACTGACCCGAGCCTCGGTCTCCCAAACCACCTCCCTCTGGGGACCATTCCTGATGCCAACCCCCTCCATCTCCTCAGAGGGTCAGAGACCAGACCACCTCTCAAGAGCCACCTTCAGAGAAACAAAAGTTTGTGGCTTGCCTTCCAACTCCTTTCTGCACGGGTGACAGCACCCTGAATTACCGCCTCTGCTATCAAAACGTGCACACCCAAACTTGCAGCTCTGTGCCCACTCTGTTTTGTTTTGCAGTGGGTCTTGCTAGACAGTTTGGGCTGGGCTTGAACTCACTGTGTAGCCCAGACTGGCCTCAGACTTGTGGCAATCCTCCGCCCTCAGCCTCCTGAGTGCTGGGGTTACAGGCAGGTGCCACCACGCCCAACTCTGTACCACCTCTTACCTTCCCAACATCCAAGGCACATAGGTGCACGCGCGCACGCACACACACACACACACACACACACACACACACACACACACACACACACACACGATAAGGAAAAAAAAGGACACTAAGTCCACATTTTGGCTCCCATAATTATTAACTATAGGAAGTTTGCACATCATTAAACTTGAATTTCCTGACCTGCTAAATGAGAAAATTATTATCTGCAGTGCTGATATCTTTGTGTGTGATACTGGGGCTAGAAGCTAAGGGTGCTCTACCCCTGAGCTACATTCTCAGTCCTTTCTATTTTTCTGAGGCAGACTCTTCCTAAACTTCCCAGGCTGGCCTTGAACTTGTGATCCTCCTGCCTCAGCTTCCTGAGTAGCTAGAGTCACAGACTTGTGCCACCAAACCCAACAGTGCTGACATAACGGCAAAAAACTGTCAGATAGCTCAGTGCCCAACAGCTAAGGATTATATGAGAATCATTTGTTACATGACCTATGCTGGTTCCTTCAACAATATTCAAGGGGCATTTTCTAAGAAAAAGCATGAAGTGAACTGAGTCTATGGCCATAAAGAAAATGATTACCCACAACAAAAGAGTTGGAAGAAATTAACTCAAGGGTAAAGATACAAGCTGTTAGAAGAACAAAAATTTTTTTTTTATTTCCAACTTTTCCAGTTTTCCTTCATTTTATTTCCTCTATTCTTTGAACAGTAAGGAAATATAATAAATGTTTCAAATCAGATCAATGGAGGTGCCTTGCCCCGGCCACAGAAGCTGTAAAGGCCCAGTGAAATGTTGGCTGCAGCAGCACTTTATAGTCTGAAAACCCCCACGTGCCCAGGAGGACACTGTCACCAGTCTTGGGTGCAGCACCTGCACCTCTCTGACAAACATTCACTCGACCCCAGTACACCCACTCACCTCATACTGGGTGACTCCGCAGTCACAGTCACGTCCACATGCTCGCTTCACACACTTACACACGCATTTGCACAGCTGCGCCTAGACAAGCACAACCTGCCCTCACGGCAGCAGTGTCTGGGCCCACCTTCTCGATGAGGTCAATGCAGGGCTGCAGGTCGAGGCCAAAGTCAATGAAGACCCAGTCGATGCCCTCACGCTTGTATTCCTCCTGCTCCAGCACGAACATGTGCTGGTTGAAGAACTGCTGCAGCTTCTCGTTGGTGAAGTTGATGCAGAGCTGCTCGAAGCTGTTAAACTGTGGGAAGGAGGCGCAGATCAGCAGGCCCCTGCAGATGGGCCAGCGAGGCCTGCAGGGGCAGAGACCTGTGCCCACTCACCAGCCCCCTCCTGCCCACGGTCCTCCACCTCAGAACAGAGCCTTGGGCTGTGGGCCTCTTCTCACCTCAAAGATCTCAAACCCAGCAATGTCCAGGACCCCGATGAAGAACTGCCGGGGAAGCTTTGTGTCCAGGGTCTGATTGATCCGAGACACCAGCCACCGGAACAGCCGGTCATAGGTGGCCTTGGCCAGAGCCCCCACTGCAAACACCACCTGGGGGAGTGGGGAGGCCGGGATGAGACTCGGCAAGAGGAGACCCTGTTCCCATTGTCCCCAGGTGGGCTCGGCCTTCAGGCTGCTCACCTGCTCTACACTCTGGCCCTTGGTCACATATTCATTCCCCACACGCACCCGAGGGTGCAGAAGGCCTTTGAGGAGGTCCCCACTGCTGACTCCCATCAGGTAGGCAGCTTTGTCAGCACCTGGCAGGAAGACAGACTGGGTAGGAAGGCGGGGAACGACATACTTGGGGTTCTACTGCCTCAACCTGGGGTTAAGGGAAGGAAGCTGGGCAGGGTTGGGTCAGGACCAGCGGGCTGTCAGCTTCAGCAAGGTAAAGGTCTGGGGTGAGTCAGAAATAAGTGAGACTGAGGCCAAAGGTCAAGGACAAGAGTTAGGGTTAAAAATGATGAGGGACAGGAAGTGGTGGTCAGAGTTGAGACGCAGGCCAGGCCAGGCCAGGCCAGGATCGGGGCTGCTCACTCTCAGTGCCATCAGCCTCAGCCTGCTCTTCCCGCTGCTTCTGCTTGAACTTCATGTTGCCAAAGTGCAGGAGGGCACCCACGATCTTATAGCAAGCGCACTTCTCGTCCATGCTGAAGCCCAGGATGTCCATGGCATGCTGGAGGGGGGGACACAGGGATGTCAGATAAGTACGGGCTCCTCTATGGTCCCACCAGGCACTGCCCTGCTGACAGCGCGCCCGGTCCCCACCCCGCCCTCACACCCGTGAGCCCCACACCATGGGTGCTCTGCTCAGCCCTCGCCCAACACGAGCCATACATCTGTGGCGATGAGCTCCTGCCCGTCATCCATGTTATCCACGGTGATGACGCCCTGGCTGCAGAAGTGGTAGTCATAGGGGTTCATAGACAGAAGCAACATGTCTGCGGTGACAAGGCAACGACACGGGTGGTCAGGCTTTTCACCAAGCTGCCCACCCTTAACTTTCTGCATGGTGGGTCTCAGAGAGGCCCGGCCAGCAAGGCCTGGCACCTTCTGTAATTTCTGTGGCACCTGGGGTTTTCATCCCCATCCCCATGTCCACCACTTCTTTTGTCATTAAATTTTTACTCATTATGTGGTGTGGGGCCTTGAACCTAGGCCTTGTGCATGCTACGTAAGTGATCCACTACTGTGATACACCAAGGTCCTTCTACTTTAGTTTTACATTTTTGAGCCGCTTCTTCTTTGTGGTTCTCTGAGGAATGAGCCCCAATCCCTATATTTCTCGTATCGCTGGACCTTTGCTCACAGCATTTTCCGGACTCAGAACCTGAGCTGAGTGCTGGGGCCTGGGACACAGAGGACTGACCGGACCGCTGCCCTCGAGGGGCTTCGAAGGAGCACGCTAGACACAGTCAGGCATACAGACTGAACTTCGCGTGGCCAAGCAGCGGAGGACACCGCAGTGCCAAAGGGCCCTCTGACCTCTGGATGGCAGGGGGGCTTTTGTTTCTGTGAGAAGCTATGCAACTTGGGCAGGACAACGGTGCTAAGAGGGCTGCTCACCAGGCCAAGGCAGGGCTCGGCAATAATCAGAAACCCTACGAAGGACAGGGAAAGAAGGGGCTCTGAGTCCCCATGAAGAAGGGATGCCCTGGCCCTTGGACAGGTAAGGAAAAGCCATCCCAAGAGCCAGGAGGACCAAGCAACCCCTTTCCCTCCACCTGTGGCCCTTACCCTGAAGCTCTGGCTTCTTCCCTGAGAGGATCTGGTAGTAGACATGGTAGCCACGCTCACCAGGCAGCTGGAAGATCACTCGAGACTTCTCCAAGAGATCTGCAGAAATGAGGGGCCAGCCCACTATCTCTTGCACCTCCCCAGACTGCACACCCCAGTGGAGAGCGCAGGGTGGGAAGAGGAGGGGGTGAGGGCGTGTGGGGTGCCTCGGCCAGCACGTGCCGGGAGGGTGTCCCTCCATCAGCGCCTGTCATTATGTGGGATGTATTTTTGTACCTCTGTATGTGGTGTCCTCATGAATAGGGGTGTGAACGGAGATGTCTGTCAATATAGGTTTTTGTTTTGGTTTGGACTGTGGTTTTTGTTTGCTTTGCAATACTGCGGACTGAACCACCCAGGGGCCCTCTAACATTGAGCTGCATTCCCAGGCCTTTTTATTATTTACTTAATTTTGAGACGCGGTCTCAATGAGTTCCATAGGCAGAACTGGAATTTGCAACCCTCCTGCCTCAGCCTTCCTCAGAGCTGATACTACAGGCAAACATGCCTGGCTGTGTGCAGGTTTTTATTTGTTGGTATGTTGGTGTGTGTGTGCTTATCCATGAGGTCACATGTCCCAAAATGGGGCACAGTCAGCATAGGGTGCCTCTGTGCATGTGACCTGTTAGTGCAGTCCAGGCAGCTGGTGTCTGGACAACTGGGCTACATTAAGCAGAACAGACAACCACCTGGAGAAGTACCAACAGCCTCCCAGCAGGGAGCTGGGCAGAGCGAACCGCTAAGGGCCTGCAGGGAACAGAGGGCAGACCCGCCCTGTCAGGGGTCAGAGAAAAGACTGAATGGGTGGGGCCTAATCACAAGGGGCCTGACCGCCACATAAGGACCTAGGCCATGTTCAGGTTACAGGATCTAGATCTGTAGGATCCCTACAGGATATGCTCACATTAGGGTAAGATTAAAATCAGCCTGTAGCTGCCTGGCCCAGAGTAGAGGCTGGGGTGACACTGTGGGGAGGGGTCAGGTGGCCTGAAATGGATGCTGGCTGGGAGATGGAGAGAGATACAGAGCAGGCAGCACTAGGTCCGAGGGACATGCTCACCTCAGCCTCTGTCCCTCTTTCTCCACCCTGACACCCCGCCCCCCCGGACTCACAGCTGTCAATATCTGCAGAGGCCAGCTTCCCAGAGGGACCAAAGTGAATGCGGATGAACTTGCCCTGCAAACAGAGGGGCTGCCCTCAGTCCAGGGGTTCAGCTAGGACTGTTGGACCTGCCACAGGCCCCCACACACATTAATGATCTGCTCCCCCCACGGCCACTCACAAAGCGGGAGGAGTTGTCGTTCCTCAAGGTCTTGGCGTTGCCAAAAGCCTCCATGGCAGGGTTGGCCTCGATGATCTGATCCTCAAGGGTGCCCTAGCATTGGCAAGGGGTGAGGGGCCTGTCAGCCCTGGCCCTCACTGACTGCAGCCAGTGAAGCCCACAGATCACACGTTGGAAGGGGAAGGGGGGATCCCCAGTACCTCGAAGTTGTTGCCCTCCCTTATCATACTGGCCTCATACTTACCCCTGTCTTTGTTGCCAGAAATTGCTGGGTGGGGGGGGAGAGAAGATAAAGTCAGAGGATGTGAGGTCTCACCAGGTGAGGGGTAGGAACAGCAGTTAGAAGGACAGCGAATGTTAGTCACCAGAGTCTTCACTAAGGGTAAATGTAGCACATATCTCCCCACCTCCTCCTCAGACTGACCCTCCTAGGGCCGATAGGAGTTACAAGAAAGAGGAAGCAGGCATGGCCCTTGCCAGTGGCTTGAGGCACGGGGCTACACTAGGATCCCCCATCTGTCTTCGGCCTCCCCACACTCATGCAGCGCCACCTGCTCCAAGCCCTTGGGGCTTGCGACTAAAATCTACTCTCCTCCAAAACGCAGCCAAAGCACACCCTCCTGTAGGAAGGTATTCCTGAAGCTCTGAGGCTAGAAAAGATCTCTTCCTGTTCTGAACCTTTCTTCCCTAACCTTCCTGGTGGCCCTTTTACACATTTCTTGCTACTGTGATCAGATTTGTCCTCATTAAACATTTTTATACTTAATGCTCAAAATGCCCCTGCCAGATGCATATTTAGCCCCATCGTGCAAATGAGAAAATTAAGTCAGAGTGGAGAGCTGATGTGTTCAAGGGTGCACAGGTGCAGCTGCAGGGAGGCCACGCCCAGGCCTCTGCCCCTCTGTGCTGTGCTCCATCCTCCCATCTGCCTGTCCCAGGTCACGCCCAGGGGACTTAACGAACTGTGTTAACAGTCCTTCCCCTCCTAGCCCCATGCTTCTCATGCTTCCATTTTTTCCCTTCCTTTTCTTCCCAGATCTGGATGCCAGAAGCCTGAGAAGAAAGGGAAAAAAAGGAAATAAATGGATTCTGGAGAGAGCAGACGCGCTCACAGAGACCTGTGCTTTCATTCATGTATTTTCCTCCAGGGAATCCAAAACCTGAAAATGACTCCTAGACACTGCTAGAGAGAGGGAGGCAGGAAGGGGCGGCAGGCAGCCAGCCCCACACACGCCTCTCCAGGGCTTTGGTACTAGGCCTTCTCTGGCCTGGCTGGCCAAAGGTGGAGCCAAGGGGAAGGGACAGATACGGCCTTTCAGTTCCCACATCCTTCGGGCAGCGCTCCTCCCCCTCCTTGCCTGACCTTCCCTAGGATCCACCAGCAAGGCTCCTTTCTGCATGGGTGCTCCCCTGCCTCCAGCCCTTTTGCTATGTCCTTGTCAGCCCTTGCCTCTCCCTGCCATCGTGTCTTGTGATGGGACCAACCCAATTTTCTGCAGCATTCTCAAAGGTCTTTTGTGTGCTTAGAAATAGGGTAGGAGAGGACGGGAAGAAAGACTACCAAAAAGTCAACAGCAAAACAAAACAACAGCAGCCACAACCAAAAAACCAAAAGAAAACGAAAAATCAAAATCCAAGAAAATCAAACAGGGGAAAAAAGAAAGAAAAGAGAAAAAGAAAGAAAGAAAGAAAAATGCCCCAGGATAAAGCAAGGCTCAACAGGACCAGATCAAGAATGGGGGCTGTACACAGGAGACCTTCGGCTCCTGGGAGGACGTGGCAGCCCACAAGGGGTGGGCATACGGTGGTCAGGGGCAGCCACAGAGCTCCGAGCAGCTGGCCCCAGACTTCGGCACGGAACACTGCACCTTGAAAATGAAAAGAAAAACCAGCACCTGGGTTCCACCTGTCGTGGTGTTTTGAGGCAAGGCCTCACTATGCAGTCCAAGTTGGCCTTGAACTCTCGGCAAGCCTCCTACCCTCAGCCTCCCAAGTGCGGAGATTACAGGCAGGTGCCACCGTGCCTGGCTGAAAATTTCCAAACCTCTTCCAGAAATCATGGGTCACAAAGTTGTTGAGAACGTCTAGTACCCTCAGCTCTGGCTAAGTAATTTGTGTATAAACCTGCCCTTTCTGATTGGTGGCAGGTAACTCTGGTTTTGGTGCATCAAAACCAAGAAAAGAACCATTTCATAGCAAAAACAGTTTCTCTGGTGAACTTTTTCAAACTATGAAGGTCACAATGCAAGAGAAAAATCACACAAAAACGTTTAAGACTAGCAATGTGATACATACACGCGTGTGCACACAGCGTGTCAGAGGTGGTCATAGTTTTTCTGGTCAAGCCTTGCTCAGGCCAGAGTCTCCCACCAAAATGGGAGGCTCAGGCAGGGCGGGGACTCTGAAGAATCAAAATTTTAAAAAGAAGACGAAATAACAATTTTAAAAGGAGGGGAAGAAAGTAAAGAAGGAAAAAAACAGCAAGAAGCAGTGGGGATCAAAGCCCAGGTGGGCAAGTCTTACGGCCTTCTTGCCCGGCCCGTCTCCCAGGGCAGCGACGATGGCAAAGTACTGAATGACCCGCTTGGTGTTAACCGTCTTACCGGCCCCCGATTCTCCGCTTGGACAACACAAACATGAGTCACCAAGACCCATCTGGTCTAACGCCCCAGCCCTCAACACTTCACCCCTTCTCTTATTCCCCCCACTCAGCTCCCAAATCTATTACCCCCAACTCCAAGCCTGCAGGACAGGACAGGCGTCTCGTGCTGCTGATGAAGCAAGCTGGTATAGAACAACCCTGCAAGGTGACTTGGCTCCAGGTGCTGGGACAAGTACTCTACCTCCAGCAGGTCAGTTAAGCCTCAGAAAAAGCTAAGGTGGGCATTATTATCATTTTCTGGATGAGGAACTAGGGCTCAGAGGTCCCGACATTTTCCTGCTGGGTCCAGGCACATGTGTCAACTCACAGGATGCAGGTAGGAGTGTTCTCCTTTTATTGGTGAGGGTAAGGCCCGAGGGTAACATGAGTTTCCACACAGTAGGAAATGAAAACATGAGAACTTGAATCTAAGTCTGATGACAAAACCCCTGCTCTTAACCACCAGGCTGCAAGTTTTTACTGGGGGTGTGTGTGTGTGTATACATAAAAACCATCCACAGCCAGACACAGTAGAGCACACCTGTAATCTCAGCACTTGAGAGGATAAGGAAGGGGGACTTCCAGGAGTTCAAGGCCAGCCTGAACTACATATAAGACCCTGTCTCAAAAAAACAAACAAACAAACAAACAAAAAACCTTAAGAATAAAACAAAAAAAGAAATCTTCCAATGTCCCATAAAGGGAAAGAAAGAACCAGAGATAGAATACGGAGATAAGGAGCCAGTGAGGAGATGCTAAGGGGGATGGTGAGGTGGAGAAGTAACTCCCTCCATTCCCTTTAGCCAGGAATCCCTATAGAGGATCAAGGCAGACGATTCTGGGCCCTGGGGAAAGGTGGCATTGGAGTTGGTGATCAATCTTGTGCTTGGGAATCCCCTTCCTATCCCTCACTCATGAATGGGGTAGAGCAAATACTCAGATCTGATTTAACTTCAACTGGGACACTGTGTCCCGGTGGTAAAAGCCCTGCTCTAGGCATCTGGGGGTTGCCTGGTTTTTCAGTACTGGGGATCAACCTCAGTGTCACTAATTACTATTTAGAGACAAGGCCTCACTAAGCTGCCCAGGTCAGCCTGGAACTTGTGATGCAAAATGACTTCGGCTCTGTCCTCTTCCTGACAGAGAACCAGCAGTTCCCACCCAGCCCCCAGATCCCCACACTCACGTGATCAGCATGGACTGGTTCTCTCGATCTGGAGGAAAGGAGAGAGAATAGGAAAGTCAGCTGGGTGAGGCAGCAGCAGGCACCAGGGAAGTCAGCTCTCCAACTCAGGGGTGAAAATGGAGAGAATGGGGGAACCATCAAGACTGGAAAGGCAGAACGCTGCACCAGTGATCAGCATCAAAGGAGGGCAGCGGAAGTGGAAGGAAGAGGGTTCTTGACAGAGGCTTCCCTGAAGCCAGGGCAGGGTGCTGGGCAGAGGAGTGGAGGCGGTCCTTACTGCGAAGCATGTCGTTGTAGGCGTTATCTGCCACTGAGTATATATGAGGTGGGGCCTCTGACCGGCGCTTTCCCTTGTAAGCGGCCACCACAGAAGCTGTGTAGACTGGGAGCCATTTGTAGGGGTTGATGGTGACACAGAAGAGGCCTGAGTATGTCTGAGGAGAGAGGGTAGAGGGGGAGCTTTGTCCCAGGGGCCCACACTCCCATTCCCAGGCCTCCATCCTCCCAACTCTATGGCCCCTGAGATATTCCACAAGGAGCTGCTTGCCATGCCACGCCACATCCCCTTGGCTGTTCAGGCCCTGCCACGCCCTTTCTCTTGCCCCCAGCTTCCGCTCCAGCTAATGGTTCTGCCTCCACCGCAGGAAGCTGAGCCTCTTTACAGGGCACAGGGACACTGCATGGCCCTATCTCTCGGTGGCCTTCGCAGTTCGGCTAAGGCGCTTCTCTCTTTCCTCTGCTACTTGGCCTCTGCAGCCCCCCAGCTCTGCCCCATGGCTCCCCACCCTGGCCTGTGGCTCACATAGATCATCCAGCGAGCGTAGCGCTGGCGCAGGTTGTGCAGCACCGAGGCCTCGTTGAGGTGCGTCATCATGGCCATGTCCTCCAGCAGGTCAAAGCGGGGCGGGTTCATGGGCTGCAGCTCGGTTTCGCGAACTGTCAGCACCTGCCAAGGGGGCCCGTCACTAAGACAAGGGATGGGGAGGACAACTGACCTCACCTTCCACACACCCACACCCTTCCCAACTCCTGTACCCACAGTGAGGGTCCCACATGCTAGGAGGGGCACCCCCGGGAACAGAGGGGCTAATCTCAAAGAGAGAGTGGAACCTTCTGATCTTTGGTCTCCACGTTGACTTTGCCCCCAGAAGCCTCCGACTTGACCTCGGCCTCCACGTAGGCATCTTGCTCATCAGGTACCCAGACCCGTTTCTTCCCTGGGTTGCAGAAAGATCATCAGGGCTTGGAGAGGAGCTGAGCCAGCTCCAGGGGTCTAGCTGGGCTTCCTAAACTGTGTCCATAGAGCTGTGCCCATCCCAAGAAGTCCTGGTGAAGGCCCCTTCAAACCCAGGGCGGAGCTAGGAGGATCCCTAGAGACTGCAAAAGTTCTGATCAGAAAAATGTCTATTTTGCACACTGGGGCTCAGATCCCCATTTTACTCATGTGTCCTGCAACATGGGAAAAATCCCTTCTTTCTGGACCTATTCTTCAAACACAGAACATCATGAGGCCCTCCTGAGGCCGCACAGGAAGAAATGGAGGAACGAGGGAGAGAAAAGAAGGACAAATAGCAGGCTCTAGTCCCTCGTCCTTCCTACTTGCTAGCCACGTGCCCTGACCAGGACCATCTGCTTTAACTCAGAGGCCCCAGTACAAAACACTGTAAGCTCCCTTGCTTACATTTTATTTATTTATTTATTTTTTATAATCTTTATTGGTACATTAAATATACACATCATGATTGCACTCCATAATGGGGATTTGTACCAGTATAAGACACAACTTAATTCTCATTTTTTCCCATAGCCCTACCCACCCTACCACCCCCCCATATACATAAAATTTGTTTCCTTATTTTGTTGTTACAATCTCAACATTGTCCCCTTTCACCTTATTTGCATTTTATTTTTTAATTTAGGGCCAGGGATTTAGCCCAGTGGCTCCTTCCTGGCAAGCACAAGGTCCTGAGTACGATCCCTGATACCAGGGGGGGAAAAAACACACACACAAAAATTTATTTAAAAATTCAGGATAGCAGCTGAGTGTGGCGCACGCTTATAATTTAGCACTCTGAGAACCTGAGGCAGGAGGATCTGAGATTGAGTCTAATCCAACCAACTTAGGGAGATCCTGTCTCAAAATAAGAAATAAAAAAGGGCTTAGTACAAATGCCCTAGGTTCAAGCCCCAGTACTAAAAAAAAAGAATTAAAGATGATAATATCCAGGTGATAAATCAAGCACAAGGCCTGTCTGAGCAAGGAGCCCTTTGCGGCTCTAGAGACTATGTACCTCTGACACCGGCTGTGGCCCTGGTCCGCACCCTCCCAGGATGTTGAGAAATGGCACACTAAGTAATCTACTCTGGACATGGTGAGAAAAGAGCACTCTATACAGATTACCTATTGTTATTATTGTCCTATGAGTAACCAGGTCATAAATAGTAGTCTTTATTCTTGTCCCTAATAAACAGTGGCTCTGGCCTGGTGGAAAGTGCTAAAAATAAGTCTGCCACAGGTTCCGTGGAGATCTGGAGGTCGCCTGCACACAGTCGATCGGTCTCATCTCAGCCTCAGCGTTCAGCCTGAGTTCTCCCAGACTGCAGCTCCAGGAGGCAGATGGTATTATCCCATTTTAGAGAGGGACAAACCAAGGCTTGCTCACAGACACGCGGTGAGTACACACTGTCCCTGGGGCCTGAGCTTCCATGCTCCGGAAACTGAAGGAAAGGTCCAGAGCTAAAGTTATCAGGCCTGAGTCTCCCTTAGGCCGCAACTGGGATGCCACCCCTCCCTACCTCGTGCCTAGTTGGAGGTGGTAACGGCCGTGCCACTCCCTACTACTTTCACTTACCTTCCCATGGGACAGTGTGCACCTTCATCAGCTCCTGGTAGCCTTGGCGGAGGTAGCAAGCAGACTCCCCGAGTTCACTGACATCCATCATGGTGGTGGAAGGTAGAGGAGATGATCCGGAATGCTGGGTGATTCCAGGTAGCCCTAGACAGCAGGCACTAGAAGATGGCAACGAGAAAAGCAAAGTGAGGGGCCAGGGAACCCAGTCCGAGCTCCATCCTCCAACCCAGAAAGCCAGCGGGTGGACTCGACAACTCCCTGGGGAAACCCCAACACATGTATACCCCCGAACACCAGAGCCTTCTCTCCTCCTGAGGTGGAAGACCGCGCTCAGCCAGGGACACTCTCACCTGCCCGCCTGCCCGCCCTCTGGCTCCAACCCCGGCCTTGGTCACCCACCTCGCACCACGCACCACGGTGAGGGCAGGAGCTGTGCTATCCCTTTTTATTGCGGCAGTCAAGGTCAGTGGAGGAGAGCTATGTCAGCAATCTCCACGTGTCACAGCCCCCCCAGCCTGGCCACAGGACACAAAAAGCAAATTCCCTTTTATCTCCACCAGTACAACCCCTGGGCTATTTTTACCTCCTATTGTCAGGGGATCACAAAGGCAAGAAAGACACTCCACTCAGAAACTGGAAGGCTGGGATTCAGAGACCGACTGGGCAAAGACAAAGCAGTAAGGAGCTCTGAGACAGAAACTGAGGCACAGACAGTCTGGTAACCTGCAAAAGACCCAGAGAGACAAAGTAGAGAGACTCCGAGGGGAGAACCATAGAATCCTTCGGGATCACCCAGTCCAGCTCTGCATCAAAGCAGACTGAGGTCCAGAGAAAGGAAAGCACTGGCGAGTCTCAGATCAGCAGAGGCAGACAAGTGAGGACCAGAAACGGCGGGAGGAGTCCTTTCGCAGCACCTAGACACTGTCTCTCTCTTCTTTTGTCTGAATGTCCATCTCTGAGGCTCTAAGGAGATTGTACATGAAGAAAACCAGACTTGAGACTGCAGAAGTACTTTGGCTGAAGAGAAAACAAATCCGGGGCATTCAGATGAATTTCAGAGCCCCTCACATACTCAGGACACCAGCTTCCTGCATCCTACTCTCAGCAGCGGTTTGGGGTGCTGGCACTCAGTCTGCCCGCCAGGGACTTTCCGGCTCTCTTCTCCATCACCTCGTTCTGGAGTTAGTGATGCCAGAGAATTTTAGAATCAGAGAATCAAAGGATTCAACCACCTTAGACACTCGTCCATTGAACTAGAGTGTTTCAAAGTCAGGATTCCAGAGACTCAAATGATCCAAGAACCTTAACGCTGAACACACAGAACTAGAGGGTTCCCAGAGGCAAGATTTTAACTAGACATCAGACAGAGCTCGTACGACAAAACCTCGGTACCAGGGGTCTACTAATTCCAAATAGGCGACGTGCTGAATAAAATATATAGGTCTAATTCCAAAGACACACTTCCAACCATATGCAGTTCATGAACAGACCAAAATATTTCATGGGGATAGAAGGGAAAAAATAGTCCTCTGAGAGTGAGCAATGACTTTTGTTTTGAAAATCTGTAATTTAGCCTGGCCTTGGACACACTATATAACCCAGCTAGCCTCAAACTCTCATTCTTTTGCCTCAGCCACTTGAGTGCTGGAATGACAGGCATGCGCTACTTCACCCAGCAAGAGAGGATTTTTCAAAGCAGAAAATGTTTTGTGCATTGAACTGAGAAGTGATTTACTGCATGTAGAGTACATGAAAACTTTTTCCAAAAAAAAAAAATACATCACTAGTGGGATGCTGGGTGATGACCACGAGGACTGCTACAATGAGTCTGAGGAAGCAAAGCCCTAGTAACTACTTAAGGCAAATTACCAGATGACCCACTGGGGTAAAATTAGGAGTCCTGGCTTACCTGGATAACTACAGGAATATAGCCTGGCAGCAGACAGAAAAATCTGTAAGGGGAGAACTGAAGAGTAAGCACAGAGATAAATTTACCTGAGGAAACGATGATGTGTATGTCAGTACACAGATGAGAAGGATGTGAAGACACCAAAAAACAATGCTTTTTATAGCTGCATAAATTTTTATGAACTATTTTCCTATATTTTGGTTCTTTTGTGATATAAATTATCCTGTTTTCATGGTAGCTACTGATATTTCACTGACATGTAAGATAAATGTATAAAATTATGGATTGAATTATAAAGACAATGTCACATTTACGATTGTCATTTTCTATTATTCCAGTGTTATTATAAAAATATTTTAAAATGTATTGCCAAATTCAGCAATATTTGTCAAAATTGCAAATGCCCAGGCCCAAGTGCTTTTAGGAATCAATTCTACAAGTATTTTCCCATGTCATGAGTTAACACAAATCCTCTTTAGGTGCGCATTTAATTTCCAATCTTTTTTGGCATTACAAACAGGGCTGTGATAGATATTCTTGTATAATTTGGTGAATTTTATCAAGTAAACATACTCTGTTCAAGAAATGGAAATACCAGAAATTATGAGGAATGGTCCCCTCAGGGATCTCTTTCAGACACCATCCTTCCTGGCTTTTTCTATTTTCAAAATCTCTATTTATGAAACCTTATATAATATGCTCCTTCTTTTCCTCAATAGCATATTTGTGAGGATATCATTGTTTGAACTCTTGAAACTTCATTGTCCTTGCCTACCTCCTGTCACCAGCAAGGAGCTACATGAGAGCAGGAGCTTGGGCTACCACCCCAGAAGCTTGCAGAGAGCCTAAACACAGAGTCAATAAATATCTTCTGAGTGAGTGGCGGGGCCAAACGTAATAGTTTATATTATGGAGTCGGAATCTCACTCACATGGAGTCAGAGGCTGGGTATGGCTTGAGCAATTTATAGAAAGTACTAGGGGTGGAAAAAATTGTGCTTTTCAGAGATGCTCAGAGTGCAGGACTTCTTGTCCAGGCCCAAGCAATTCTATTAGCTCAGAGAATCAGAGCCTCTAACAAGCTCAGCCTATATAAAATATAGTATGGGTCTAACTCTAGAATTACTTGCTCAGTATGTAACTTGGCACTGAGGAAGCAATCCCCCGAAAATGGCTAGAAGAGCCTTGTTTAAACAATGAAAGCAAATGCTGGACACTCAGATTGCTAAGGACAGGGGTTTACCTGAGGTCTCTTCCCCAATAGATCTAACATTCTTTTGTGAGGCAAAAAAATAAATAAGTAAAAATGTTTGTTTGTTTAAGGCAATTAATGATTGCACCGGTGCTATGATGGAAATAGGCAGAACAGTGTTCTGGAGGGTGAGTGTGGGGGGGGTTGTTTCCTGCTTTATTTATGGCAGGGAGGGCACTCTGAAGAGCGAACATCTGAGGGGAGACCCGAAGGATGCGAAGGAGGTAGACAGGCTAAGATTCTGGGGAAGAATATTCCAAGCAGAGGGAACAAGGAATACAAAAGTCACATGTCAGAAAACAGCAGTGCACTGTTCGAGGCACTGTCGCAGTGATGACACACAATGGTGAGCAAAGGAGAATTCTACAAGTTCTGAGGAGAAAGGTAGATGGGTCTGTGAGATTGTTCCCAGTCCTAAGGGACTTGGAAAGGATGACTGCACAGGAACCGATTAGGCCAGGAAAGTAAGAGGCCTAAAGATTAAGGGCCACTTGACTACAGGGTAGGGAATGTGCTGGAAGAGAATTAGCAAGGAGAGCAGAAGAGAGCTCTGTGGTTTTTCAAATGAGAACCGATAGGTCTGGATGGTAGAAGCGCTGAAGATAGGAGAGGGGACAGACAGCATGAACCGGAAGTAAAAGGTGGAGGAGAACAAAGGGAGGTCTGGCAGCCACAGCAGCTGAGCTGGTCCCCTGGGGGCTGGCGGGAGGGGAGGCTGGACTGGCAGTTGGGACTGGATTGTGAAGGGCTTCAAAAGCTAGATTAAGATTTGAAGCTTTCTCCTGCAGAAGTTGGGGCACCATCAAAGGCATTTTTATTTATTTCTTCATCAAAGAACTCTGAGCAAGGAATCTGACAGTGGTCAGATTTATGTGCTTATCAGATCCCTGCGGCAGCTGGTGTGGAGGACGGGCCGAAGGGGCGGGACCGGCGGCAGGAAGGTTCATTCAGGAGGAAGCTGCCATAACGGTCCACATGCAAGGTGGAGAGGCCCCAAGAGGGCTCTGCACCCCGGGGGTGGTTGGGCCCCTGTTTATCCCAGGTCGGTCCCCGTCCTGGGGCCTCGGCAGCTGCAGAGGCTCGAGTGGGCCCCAGCTCTGATGCTTTGAGCAGAAAATAGGATGAGGGCAGCCAAAAGGCATCAAGCCTGTTTATCCGGAGGAGAGACGCCTCAGCATGGATTTATGGCTAAAAGGTTACTCGGGAGACGGGGTGAGGAACCAGCTGTCCCCCATCCCCATAAAGGGCAAACAAAGGAAGGGACAGTGGCCTCGGCTGTACCAAGAGGAGCGAGGCTGGACACGTGAGGGACAATGTCCTGACACATCAGAGAACGAAAGGGACCTTCAGTGGCGGTGCAAGGCAACTGCTAAGGGACAGTCAAGGAAACTGAGGCACAGAGGGAGGGGCAAGTGTTTGCTCAACATTGCACAGTGAGTCAAAGATAGGACCAGACCCAGCGGCACAATCTCCTGCTTCTGAAGATCCTAGTGGCCTCTCAGAGAACTCACGAGTGTCCCTCGGAACGCCCCTTGAAGAGTTCTGGGTCGTGGTCACCCCACAAAGTGCATGTACAGTTACCCCAAAAGGATGGACAGAAAGACCTATGCTGGATTGAGGTGCCCTGAGCCCAAGTACTGGTTCTGGTCCAGGTCTCCAATTTGCCACATCTGTGAGATCAACCTTCACTTTAGGTTCACTACTTCAGTAGCTGTCTCTGCCCCTACTCCAGGGAGACTACCTTTTTGGCAGTGGGTGTGAGTCCTTATACTTCTCAGTTTTTCTATGCTGCCTTATTTGTTTCTACCCTCTCAGGCTGTATTTCTCTCTTGGTCTTGACTGGGGAGCTGAGCTGGATCAACCTCCCACCCTGAGAGGCTCTGACTCTTAGTATGTCCCAGTGTAGACAATGCTTGGGACCAGCGCCCAGGCTGGGACAGGTGACAGCAGCTGTGGCTCTATCTATAGCTCCCTTGCCCTTCAATTGTTCCCAACTTCAAACAATAGTTGGGCCTCAGATTAGAGACACCCTCTCTAGCCTTGCTTAAATGGATCCCTGGGGGCAGAGCCACATGGTGATCCCTTATAAGTGGCTGTCTCTGTCTGGAACCCCATGTTTCACCTCTAACTCTGGGCTCTGGGTTGTAAGGCCTTTCGGCTCAGAGGCTGTACAACTATGGGACTCATGGGTAAGGGAACAGGGTATGTCTGAACTGCAGAGTGTGCATGGGCAAGCGAGTGTGAGACATACGAGTTTCCCTCTTCCTCTGGCTGACAGGAGCTCATGGGCACTGAGGCGCCAGTTCCCTGAGGGCAGAGACCTGGTCTTTCTTATACTCTGCTGTATCCCAGCCTCATCCCGGTACCTGGTAAGTGCTCAATGTGCACTTCTTCTCTTGGCCCTTAGAGGGAGGGAACGGCACGGATGGATATGACTTATGCTTGAAAGGCAGACTAGAGTAGTAATGAACAGCACCTCGTCCAAAGTGTGATGCTTGGATCTCGTGCCAATTACCAGCCACAGGATCTTGGAAAATTACTTAACCTCTCCACAATGAACATTCATAAATGGTACCTA